>VWYK01061047.1:0-25587 GCA_013399775.1 Semnornis frantzii | reverse complement strand
CTCAGTCTCTCTTCATAGGGGCAGTGCTCAAAGTCCCCTAATCATCCTTGTTGACTCCCCATTGGACTCTCTCCAGCAGAGAGTCTTGAACTGGGGTGCCCCAAAGTGGACACAATACTGCAAGTGTGTTCTCACAAGGGCAGAGTGGAGAGGGAACAGAACCTCTCTAGACCTGCTGACCACACTTTGCACCCCAAGATACCACTGGCCCTCTTGGCCCTAAGGGCACATCACTGTTGTATGAGTCCCATGGAAAATGGGCGCCTCGTACCGCTGTGTTACTAAGCTGCTGATAACATCTCTATGTTGCAGCCTATGCAGCCAGGCTTGTCTGAGGTGGTTTGTGTGCATCCAAGAGGCTGATATTGCACTAGGTATTTTGGCAATGCTAGAAAGTTGCAGCCGCTCAGGTTTAACCCTTGTGTTATTTCTTACTGGTGTCAACATGCAAAGTAAAACAATTCAGCTCCTTCAGGCAGGACCAGGGAATAGATTGTCCCTCTGTACTCAGCACTGGTGAGCCCACACCTGGAAAACCGGGGTCAGTTTTGGAGCCCTCACTACAAGAATGCTGTTGANACCGGGGTCAGTTTTGGAGCCCTCACTACAAGAATGCTGTTGAGGTGCTGGAGTGGGTCCAGAGAAAGGCACCAAAAGCTGGTGAAGGGTCTGGAGAACAGGTCTGGTGAGGAATGGCTGAGGGAACTGAAGTTGTTTCATCTGGAGAAAAGGAGGCTGAAGGGAGACCTCCTCTCTCTTTCCAACTGCCTGAAAGGAGGTTGTAGTAAGGTGGAGTTTGGTCTCTTCTCCCCAGAAACAAGTGATAGAATGAGATCAAATGGCCTCAAGTTGCACCAGGGGAGGTTTAGTTTTGATATTAGAAGAAACTTCTCAACTGAAAGGATTTTCAGACCCTGGAACAGGCTTCCCAGGGAGACGGTTGAATTCCCATCCCCAGACTTATTTAAAAGAGGCAGAGATTTGGTGTGATTGACCTGGTTTAGCGTCAGCCTTGGTAGAGTTAGAGAATGGTTGGACTCCATCATCTTAGAGGTCTTTTCCAACTTAAATGATTCTGTGATTCTTTTGCTCTAAATTGATATTCACAGTGATTAACTGTAGCCATCCCTTCACTGGCTTCTTGCAGTGGGAATCTTCCTGTTTCTCTTGATGCTTAGAGCTGTGTTGCACTTCTCCACTGTGTTTGGCCTGGTGAAGCAAGTAGAATGGAAAGCTGAGTTACACATGGCTTCTTGATGGCTCTGACAAAGATGAAATCAGTACTACTTAGAGAGTAAGTTAGCACTCACTGTGCATGTGACTGGCAGAATTTAGGTCTTTTGTTGCTGAAAACTTGCGTTTCTAATTCTGTGCATTTCAGTTCTGCCTCATAAACTAATTTTCATGGGAAGAGAGAGAAATAAAACTTGCAAAAATGGTAACTTCTGCTTTGCTTCTCAGAAACCTGGTGCTACAAGTACTGTTTTTGACCAAAAAAAAAGCCATGTTGATTTGTGCAAAGTAGCACCTTGATTTACACCTGTCGAAGATTCAAAGCAATCAAACTTACCTGTGTGAAGGAAATGCATTTTAAGTATGAATTCCTTTCCTTCTGTTTTCCTTCTATGTCTTCTGTGGTCCAGCTGTGAAAGGCACCATAAGAGGGAAGCATAGGGAGTGAGAGATCAGTGTGGTGGGAAGACAAAAACAATGAAACCTCAATGAATTGATGATGAAAGGGAAGGAGACAAAAAGACTCTAGAGAGATCGGGGTGGGGGAAGCGGAAGAGAGAACACAGCGTCCAAATGCCCAAAGGAAAAGAAGGGGCCACAGCATCACTGAAGCAAGATGAGGAAATGAATTAATGGAGAGAAAAGCAATAAGCTGATGCAGTTTGCAGCATGCAGAATTGGAAACAGAGCTTTCAGAAAGGGAGGGAGTACATTTTGCCACTTGTGTTTGTGTTGAGTAGGACCTTAACCTCTGAGTGGTTTGCCTGTCTTCTCACTGGACCAACCAGAGCAATCCAGTGTGATTCAGAAAAAATGAGAGAGGCAATGCCTGGCTCTCAATTTTCTGTACTCCTTCTGCTTTGCATCATTGCCACAGAATAAAGTTTTGTGCTAGGGTAGTTGGGACCTTCAGTCAGAATGTGTATCACGTTAAATGATTTATTACTTTTCCAAACCCTGATCTCAAATACCCCAAAATAGCTTGCGTGGACATGTGGGGCGTGTCCCAGGCTCTGGTGAATGACGTTTAGTGTTCTGTGGGGAAGGGGAGAAACTCTGTAATGAAATCACCAGCCTTAAACTAAGCTGCTTTTCTTAGGTGGCTCCCCCAGATCCCACCAAAGACGTGTCTGTGCAGGTTCAGTCAAACTGCCTGTTGAATAGCTTGGCCAAATGCAGGAAGCAAGATCTTTGACCTTCTGCAGTGTCCTCATTGTAGACGCATGCATATAATTTCCAGTAATTTAACAGGAGCTTGAGTTTGAGAAAGATTTGGGTTTTATTGCTTTCATTCATCATCATTAACTCGTGCCATGTGGCGGAGAGGAGGGAATGACATATTTCCGCAATTAGATTCAGTATTTTGCGTTAAAAAAATGAGCTGTTACAGCAAATGGTGCTTTTGAAAGAGGGGCTGGAACCAACGGAAACAAAAGTTGTGATGTGTGCCTCGAAGAGAAGAGTTAAAAAAAAAAAAAAAGTATATTTTTTACAATGAAGTCTTCTTTAAGTTGTGGTTAGGAATGATTTAGCCTTCTAACCTATTCCTACTGTGTACTTGGCTTGCGTTCAAAAACTGTTTTCATCCAGTACCTTGATGCTCTTCTAATTCGTCTGTTACAAATAAGCTCTACTTTTCACTTACTCTTAAAAGGTGCGCTGGCTTTGTGTGAAATATCATTTCATTCTGAGCTCGTGTGGGTTTGCTTTGCTTGAGTTTTGATTTAGCTCAGCCCAACAGCTTAACACAAAACACAGCTCGGAAAATCCTATTTCCCGTGGTGCAGGGATGCAAAAGGGATCAGCGCTTCCAAGTGGCCTGGCTTTGGGCTGAGGTGCACTTCAAGGCTTTCACTGCACTTTATTTTTTTTTAACTCTTTGCCCACCATGCTAAACAGCAAGGGCCTGATCCTGTTTTCTGTGAAGTCAAAGGGAAGCTTACTGTCAATTAAGATAGGAATGACATGAGGCCCAATGTTGGTAATGAAACCCAAAGCCAGGCAAAGCTTTATGTGGTTGAGTGTTCCTGCCAGCATTCTTCAGGACTGTGTGTGTGACACATACTCCCTTGATAATCTAATGAAGAATACATTTAGGCCCAGACATGTATTTTCTTTTACATAGCAGGCTGCATTCTCAATAATTTGCTCCTACTCCTTGTATGTGTCTCAGTCTTGTGGATGTTAGCATGAGCCAGTACTGACAGTTTTTCTGTTTCCCTTCTTTGGGATGTTGGCTTTCTTTTCTGCATGTTCAATTGCATGTGCACATTCATCTATCATTAGTTCCTGTTCATTGGAGGATATTTTGTAGAGCTCTTTATGCAGCATTCATAATACTCTTATCCATGATTTGGATTTCTTACTGACAGCAAAAGTTCAATCCTTTATTTTTGCTGCTGGTTTATTCATTTTATAGCTCTATCTAGATAAACTACTTACAACTTCTGCAGTGGACGTTGAACAATTTGCTGGAATTTTTCCCTTCTAATTCAATTGTGCATTGAATTCTGCTCAAATTTATATTTATTTGTACTGCTTTTAAGGCATTTAAAATTGTCAGCTCCTCATTTATCTGGATTTCTCTAGCGATTGCTCTCTTACATTGTTGTCATAATTCTCACTGGGTATTTTTGTTGTTGTTGCTCTCCTCTTTGGAAAAATGATCCTTGTCTTTTGCTTATAGTTGGCAGTACATTGCTGTTTCAGGAGAAATAAAAGAAAGATCATTTATGCTGCTGCACTCAATTACCTATGTTAGTAGTGAGAATATATGTGCACAGCTGTGGGTGGCTTGTAGGCATGGGCGTGTAGATATTTGTATTAGCATCACATATGCCATGCATGCACCCACATTTAGTTGCCATCTTCAGTTCCTCTGTCTCCATTTTTACTTCTGTGAACATCCCATGCAGAGACATTGCTGTCTCTGGACAGGAGACAAAAATACAGAATTACTTATAAAAGCTAAGTCCAAGCCACCTCTGTGCTATGCTGCTCACAAAAGGAGACCAGAGGATGTTGAGCTTTCGCTGTGCAGCGTGAAGTCACCAGTCACGCCACTCTCAGTGTGTGCCCATGCCTGTGCTATACCTCTGCCACAAGCCCAAGGTTTCATTTGAAGAGAAACTTCTTCATTGAAAGGGTTCTCAACCACTGAAATAGGTTCACCAGGGAGGTAGTTGAATCCTGTTCCTTGGAGGTGTTCAAAAGAGGCGGAGATGCGATGCTGTCTTGGTAGAGTTAGAGAATGGTTGGGCTGGACCTTAAAGGGCTTTTGCAATGAAAATGGTTTTATGATCTTTGCTCTCTCAGAGTCCTGCTGTACAGAGACAAACTACTAGAGCTTCTCCTTACTCCGGCTGCCCTCAAGGCTGCTTTCAGTAGAATATCCACCATGGAAAAGACAGACAAAGGTGAGCTCGCCAAAGGCATGTGAGGAAGAATTCAGACATAATGGCATTTCTCTCATGCAGCTTTGGCAGAGCATGATGTCTTCCTCAGACTGTTTCTAAAGAAGGTTAAAATGTGTCTTGTGCGCAGAGTACATCAAGGACCTCCTCTTTCCAAACAGACATAGAGGTCAGCGCAAGACTTTGGCTCCTAGATGGATTTTCATGATGATATGCTGAAGTGCAATCTCTGGCATTTGGCACAGATGACAGAGAAGAAATTTTGCCAATAATTTGTTTCTTTTACTAATCCTTTATCTGACTATTGATCTAGTTTGAGTTTGGCTCCCAGCTCAGCCTTTCAGCAGCTTTTCTAAACAGGTTCTTACTTATCAACGTGTGTGAGGGTTTGACTTCCCTACTCTGTCCTATAAATGACAGCTGTGTCTCCAGTACTGTGCCAATGCCTGGGGTTTAGTGAGAAAAGGAAGGAATTTAAACTCAGTTTTCTATCCTGGAAGGCTTTGCCTTTTCTGTGCTGAGGCATCTTCCTGCTCCTTCAGCACCTTTACAGACAAAGGAGCAGCCTGAAACCAATTTGCTTCCCAGCCTTTGCAATCCGTGTTTCACTCTACCTTCTTAAGTTTTTATAGTCATGTTTTGATTAGCATTTAAAGGTAATGTGATCAAGGGTCAAAAGACTCCTCATGCAAGAAACATGCTTGTAGAAACAAATAAGACTCGCCGTGCTCAGGGAGATAATTCATAGGAGGCAAGTTTACTCAAGAAATTCTAGGATCAGGCCCTCGATACTGAATTTGATTTAATTCACTCGTACATAATGATTACCCACAGCTCTGAGCAGATGTAGTAATGACTACAATTACTTGCAGATCATTTTTTATTATGATTAAATCTGTACATGATATTATTCTTGAGGCAGCAGTTTTTAATATTCAGCTTATTCCCCTCCCTCATCAACACTGGCTGTGTACAAGGTTAGAGGCAAATCCTCGGTTCAGGAGTGAAGAGCTTTTTGCCACAAGGAAATGTTAGTTTTGGTTGGAGTCCACTGGCATATGCACTTAATGTTCAAAATCCATCTTTGCAGCATCCAAATTGCATGTGTCTTTGCTTTCAAATGGATCTCAGTTGTGAAGCTCCCACCAGGTTCAGTACCGGACTTTCAGAATGATGAGTGTGCTTATGAAACTGTCACTTTTATGTATCCTGCTGACCAGGGACTAAATCACAGAATGACAGAATGGTAGGGGTTGGAAGGCACCTCTGAAGAGCACCTAGTCCAACCCCACTGGTAGAGCAGCATCACCTGGAGTAAATCACTCAGGAACACACCCAAGCACACAACTTCTCTGGAGGCTGTCCCAGTGCTTGGCCACTCTCAAAGGGAATAATTAGTTTCTTGTGTTTTTATAGAACCTCCTGTGTTCCAGTTTGTCTGTTGTCCCTTGTCCTGTCACTGGACACCTGTGAGATGACTCTGTCTCCATCCTCGTGATAGGCATTAATGAGATTCCCCTCTAAGGCTCCTCTTCTCCAGGCTAAATAGCAGCACCTCTCTCAGCCTTCCCTTGTAAGGTAGATGTTCCAGTCCTCTCACTATCTTAGTGGTCCTCCACTGGGATCTCTCCAGTAGTTGCTTGTCCTTCTTGAACTGGGGAGTTCAAAATCAATGAAGTGTCCATTAACCTGACCTGTGAGTTTGATCATCTCTTAGGAGCTTTCACCTAACTCAAGTTGGTTTTGGTGGAGCCAGCAGATTTCTCTGTTTTCCTCCTGGTTCTGCTTGTGTCTCTTTGCATAAGCCTGGAGAAGTCTACAGACTGCCTTTGAGTTAATGATTTTGTGAGATGAGGGTAGGAGTTAATTTGAGAACAGAAAGAGTTGCTCTTTGGCTTGAATTAAGTCATGTTAGGGAATGCAGGGAATATATGCAAAGTGTCTTGTGCTCATGGGCATAGGAGAGAGGAAAATTATTTGAACAGGGCATTTGCCATGTTTGTCATTCATGTGTGATGTTTATTAAGCAAATAGCCCCACTAGAGATAAATAAAATGTCGAAAATACATTGGATAAGCTTGATTTTTAGTAACAATTCTTGCTGATAGTTGGAGGCCAGGTTAGAGAATATCAGAGGGATATCGTCTGCATACTAGCTGAAGATATTCTAATTAAGAGAACAAGTTTAGTCAGCCTCCTCCTCCTCCCTCAGTACTCCCATTTCAGCAAAATGAGGTTTGTCCAAAAATGACACTCTCGATTGTGGCTCTGTATCTGCAGAGATCATTGCATCAAACTAAGGCATCTGTCGCAGTCCTTGTCATCCGTGTTTGTTTCTGGATTTGTTTTCCTAATGAAAGCCATGACAAAAATCTCTGGTCGTGATAAGGCAATTTTAAAAGACCATGAATTTAGTGTGAGGTGCCCCTGCCTGTGGCAGGGCGTTTGGAACTAGATGATACTTGAGGTCCTTTCCATCCCTGACAATTCTATCATTCTTTGAATTGTGGTTGGCAAGTGAAAAATTGCTTGCCTGTGGAACTTTTACACAGCTGGGTGACCAGGAAAGAGCCTGGTCTTTGCTGAACCAAAGAATACTTGGTTCATGTCTTATAGTCTTGATTTCTAGTTCACATTAAGTATACTCCTGATTGAAGGAGGTGACCTAAAAAGCATTCTGGAAAAGTATTACTCACAAACTGTTTCTTTTACTAAAAGTGGAGTTTTAAACCACTGCATTGCACCTAAGGCAACATGATAAAGGAGCAGGCGGGGGGGGGGCGAAGACTGGATGCCACATTGCAGGTATAGGAATTAATTATTTGCATAAAGCAGGTGAGAAGAGTGTCAAGTGCTCTTAACAATGAAATTTGTCTTAATGATTAGCTGCAGTAACGTTCAGGAGCAGTGGGCTCTGCATTGATCCCTAGAAAATGATGCACACCACTCGCTGAGAATGAGTGATGTTGCAGAATGACAAGTTGATGTCTTTAGACTGAGCAAAGCACCCTGTGTTTTATAACCTGGTCAGGAAGGGTTACCGCCATCCGCAGTGCCTGCTGCTGTGCTAATAGCAAGGTGGGTAAGAGCTGACATGATACTCAAGGTATGGTTTTATAAAGAGCCATTGACCGCTTTAAGGGACTCTTAGCACTATGCAGAGCAAACTAGGCAGAACTGCAAACCAGGAGGCCATCTGTTGTAAAGATTATTACTAGGTGGTTAAGCTCTTGAAAGGCTACCACTCGATGCAAGACCTTCCCTATAAAAGCTTGGCTATAGGTCAGTAATTTGCCAATATTCCTGGGTCAGGAGAAAGCAGCTTAAGATCAGAAATAATAATAGAACATTTTAAAGCTGATGGTAGAATGCCAGAAACAGGAGAAGTATTAATAGTTTTTGTGATAAAATAACCCTATCAGGTTTGAGGAGGGGAGGAAGTCACAGTGGAATCTAGCTGAAGATTTGAAGAGATACTTCAAAGGATTTCATTAATCCAAAAGGAAAGGTTAACCCAAGAACAAAAGAATAGGAGAGGAGTTGGCAAGTATAAAGTTGGTAGAAGAATTATAATCATGTCATATGTGGGATAGTGGAGTGAAAAGCTAAAGAGAAATTAAAACAAAAGCTATCTTTAAACTTTTCAGACCAATGAGGTCATGAAGGGTATTCTCCCAAAGCTAAGATGAGGATTTTTATGGGATGTGGCTGTAAAATTTGATTTTTCACTTTTGAGCACAAATGCAGTGCTGGCAAGAGGAACGATAAGAAAAGTAGCAGAGGACACAGCAAGAGGTCGTGCAGGGAGCTTGCAGACATTTTCAGCCACGCTTTAAAGGCTGATTTCTTAATTTCTTTTGGAATTTCACTGCTTTTTTTGAGACAACAGCAATTGTAATTCTTTCTTCCAGGGCTCAGAGAGTAGTCCAAGAGCTTACTAAAGCAACGTGAAGGGAAGCTGCTTGGCTTGGCTTTGTATGCCAGTTCACATTCGAAACTGAAGAGCAAACAGTGGCATGAGATGCCCATTGTGGCTCATGAATGGAAAATGAATTATGTTGTTCAAGTATCATGTTCACTTGCATATTTCCACGTTGCAAAACAATGGCTTACAAAACACTGCACGCAGCATGCTTAGAATTTTGGGTTGTAGTTGAAGGGCAATTTAGTAATATTGTGCCCAAAGGCCCCGAGCAGCATTGACACAGCTTGGGCCCTTTGCAATGATCCCGAGGGGAAATGGGTTTAAACTGACAGGGGGGAGATTTAGACTGGATGTTAGGAGGAAATTCTTTCCAGTGAGGGTGACGAGACACTGGCACAGGTTCCCCAGGGAGGTTGTGGATGCTGCCTCCCTGGAGGTGTTCAAGGCCAGGTTGGAGGAGGCCTTGAGTGACCTGTACTAGTGGGAGGTCTCCCTGCCCATGGCAAGGGGTTGGAACTAGATGAGCCTTGAGGTCCCTTCCAGCCTTACCATTCTATGTCCCAGGAGCTTATGACCTGATTGAAGGAAAGAGTCAAGAATGCTGATGATAAACAGGAAGGGAAAGAATGGTTAAAGTGAAAAGGGGTATGTTCTTTTACCTCCTGGTAGTAACAATACCCATCACCTTTACTTCCGTAAGGCACTGTAGGACCCAGTGAGTTGATATCTCTGTGCTAAAGGTGTTATTTTGGAGGTTCCTCAGCTTGTGTTTGCTGAGCTCTTCAAGCAGTCTAGGTGGCTATAATTTCTTCTACATGAGGCAGGAGTGTGTATCTAGTTAGCTGTTGCTCTTCTTTTTAGAATACTATATTTAATATCACAGGAGTAGATCATAGATAAGCTGTAGCCCAATATAGAATCATAGAATGGAAAGGACCTCTGAAGACCATGGAGTCCAACCTCACTGGTAGAACAGGATCACCAGGAGTAAGTCACACAGGACCACACCCAAATGGGTTTTGATAGTCTCCAGAGAAGGAGACTCCACAACCTCTCTGGGCAACCTGCTCCATCATCCTCACTGTAAATAAGCTTTTCCTCATGTTGAGATGGAACTTGCTGTGTTCCAGTTTGTATCATTGCCCCTCGTCCCATCACAGGACACGACTGAAAAGAGCCTAGCCCCTTCCTCTCGACACGCACCCTTCAGATATTTATAAACATTCATAAGATCCCCTCTCAGTCTTCTGTTTTCCAGACTAAACAGCCCCAGATCTCTCATCCTTTCCTCATAAGATGTTCCAGTGGCTTAATCACCCTTGTAGCCCTCCATCTATCCCTGTTCTTCTTGAACTGGGGAGGTGAGAATTTGATGCAGTATTCCAGATGTGGTCTCACCAAGAGAGAGTAGAGAGGAGAACTTCCTCTTGACCTGTGAAGTATTTGCTGCTGTCAGATACTTTGCTTGTGCCATCATGGCTGGTAGGAAGGTGCAGGTGGAGCTGTTCAAGATGATGCTGCCTCTTCAGTGAAGGAGTGAGTTACTTCGTCCAAACCTGCTGGTAGTCCAAGTGCAGAATTATAGAATCATGAAGTGGTTTGGGTTGAAGGGGACTTAGAGATCATCTAGTTCCACCCCCCACCATGGGCAGGGACACCTCCCACTAGACCAGGTTGGTCAAGGCCCTGTCAAACTTTGGGGGATGCAGAACGCTCCCGGGCAGCCCATTCCAGTGTCTCATCACCCTCACTATACATAATTTCTTCCTAATCTCCAGTCTAAATCTCCCTTCCTCAAGCTTCAATCCATCTGCACCCATCTTATCACAACAAACACTTTTTAAAAGCCCCTCTCTAGCTTTCTTGTAGCCCACTTTAGGTACTGGAAGGTCACTTTAAGGTCTCTCCAGAACCTTCTCTTCTCCAGGCTGAGCAGCACCACCTCCCTCAGCCTGTCCTCATAAGGGAGGTTCTTCAGCCCTCTGGTCATCTTCATGGATTCCTCTGGACTCATTCCAACAGTTCAATGTCCTTCTTGTGTTGTGAGCCCCAGAACTGGACTCACAGGTGGAGTTTCAGCAGAGCAGAAGGGCAGAATTCCCTTCTTCTCCTGCTGCTCCCACTGCTTTGGATGCAGCCCAGCACACAGCTGCCGGTGACCACTGTTGGTGCATGGGGAGTTTGTCATCAACTGACACCCCTAAGTCCTCCTCCTGTTCTGGAGCCACTTCTTGCCTAGCCTATATTTGTGCTACAAATATATCCAAATCCAAAAACTGATTCACTTCTCCCAGGAGAAGGCACAGCTGTCCTGTGTACAAAATTGAGGTTCATAAAATATCCTTCCAGAGTAAACGAGTGAGAGGCAGCAGTTCTATTGAGTAGACCTTGCTAATTGACTTCCCAATGTGGCCACGTTTTTGAAGAGAGATACTTTCATACCCATGGGCATCTCATTGGCAGCTCTTGTAAATGATTTTGAACTGTTCTTCTCCTCCATCAACATCCTGGTTTCTGTGTAGGCGCTTTTCATGTCTTGATTATTTCAGTCCACTGCTCATTGTTTGCAGAAGTACTGTATGCACACTATTTTTAATTGGTTATCCAAAATGAATTGCTGTTGCTGCTTTGGTGGCACTAAATCCTGTTCTGTTATCAAACAAATCTTCTGGCAAATGAAAGATCAATGTTTTTGTACTATGCCCTACTTCATGGATTCCAAAGAGTATTTATCCTAATTGAAACAATCAGGAGAAGCAGACAGAATGCTCTAAGAATCATAGAATTGTTTTGGTTGGAAAAGACTTCTGAGATCATTGAGTCCAACCGTCAACCCCAGACGACTATGGTCATTAAATCAGGCCCTGAAGTGCCATATGCACACATTCCTTGAACACCTCCAGGGATGGTGACTGCCACCTTTTTGTGCCCTTTTCCAATGCCTGACCCCTCTTTCAATAAAGACATTATTCCTAATGTCCAACCTAAACCTGCACAACTTCAGACCATTTCTTCTAGGAAGAAGAGACCAATGCCCACCTCACTCCAAGTTCCTTTCAAGTAGTTGTAGAGAGCAATGAGGTCTCCCCTCAGTCTCCTCTTCTCCAGGCTGAACAACCCCTGGTCCCTCAGGTGTTCCCCAGACCCTTCCCTAGCTTTGTTGCCTCTCTCTGGAGTTACTCCCGCAGCTCAGTGGACAGCACTTACAGTCACAGCTTACATGGCACATCTGATTTGAGACTGATACGCAAAGGAGTGTGTATCATTAGAGTTCAGTGAATTAAACTGGGTCTGAGGACTTTACTCTACCCTGGTAAGGCTACATCTGGAGTATTGTGCCCAGTTTTGGGCCCCTCAGTTCAACTGCTTGAGAGAGTCCAGTGCAGAGCCACAAGGGTGATGACGGCAGTGGAATATCTTGCTTATGAGGCAACCCTAAGGGAGATGGAGATCTTGAGCTTGGAGAGGAGGAGACTGAGAGGTAACTTCATGATTGCTTATAAAGATATAAAGTGCCCAGAGACTGGAGCCAGGCTGAGTGATGCCCAATGACAGGACAAGGGGCAATGGATGGAAGCTGAGGCATAGGAAGTTCTGTGGAAACATGAGGAGGAGTTTTTTCCTGTGAGGGGGACAGAACTCTGGAACAGGCTGCCCAGGGGGATTGTGGACTCTCCCTCTCTGGAGGTATTCAAACCCCTCCTGGATGTGTTCCTGCGTGATCTGCTCTAGGTGATGCTGCTCTGCAAGGGGGGTGGACTGGATGATCTTTCACAGTCCTTTCTAGTCCCTGACATTCTGTGACCAAGGTTACAGAAAAAGGTGGTAGCTTTAAACATGCCTATCAGAGAAGGTAATTTACTATGTATGACTTAAAAGCCTAAAATCTTTCAGTGACATAGTTCTGGATCAAGCACATAAAATGATTGCCATTAGAAATGGTTCTCACTATGGACATGCCTTATGTACTTTTGCTCTTGTGAGTAAATGCATGTGTAAAATCCTTGCCAAAATTAGAACTTGTGTCTATCAGTCATTTATACTGAGCACAGAGAGTCCTGCTCACCTGTCATGGCATCGAGTGTGTGCGTTCTTTCCCAAGCAGCTGCAGCGAGGTGCTCGCTTTTGTTGCGGCATTGTAGGCTTGCTCTGATGGTTCTGAACGTCTTACGTTGTGGCTTGAGTTGTGAGGGGACAGAAAATAGTTGGTTTAACTCTGTCTCACAGTACACCACAGGTAGCTGTATGTTGTCTTTAGGCTTTCTTCACTTACTTACAGTTGGATGAGTTTTGGCTCCTTCTGTCTGATGATGTTTCCTCTAATGGCTGAAGAAATGGAACATTATTCCATGTTACGTGGGGGGCACATTAATCACAGAAAATTCTTTTAATGTTTCAGAAGTAACTGTCAAACTGGACATACTGAATCTATTTAAACTAAAGCCTGCCATTTTTTATCTACAGTGATCGTTAATTCACATAAAAGGGTCAAGAAAATGTGATTAAGTGACAGTTTTAAAATGTACTATAATATTAAATAGCTTGATTAAGTGACAACTATAAAATGTAACACAATATTAAGTATCTGGCTATGTCCCAAAAGAACTTTAAAGTATTTTGAACGGTTTGGGAATTCTGTAGCCCATCATGAGAGCATTTTTATTAAATATAAACAGGTGAGCTCAGGAGAGGAAAAAAAAAAGAAATCATAAAACCAAACCAGATAATATCTTGTCATGGTGCAAATAACATCAGTCCTGGCTTCAAATTAAAATGCCTGCCTTCCCAAACAAAATCTGAAGGAAACAAATAGGACTCCCTCTAATGGTGCCCCCCCTCCCCCAAGACTGTAGAAACAAAGAACCCTCTGGCTGAGGGAATGCGCAGAGTATCGGAGTGTAAAAAAGTAAGATTTTTTACATCGCGTGGCTAAGTAAGGAAGTTGATGTGTTGCTCTCCTGGCTTTTCAAGTGTAAGGTATACTTGGCACTCTGGTGAGTAAAACCCTGAGCTTTCCAACCAACTGCTGTCTCACATGCCTGGTGCTTCATTACGAGCCTGCGTGTGCCATTAGGCTTGGAAGGAAAAATCGGTGTGAGGAAAGTGCCCAGCTTGATCAGGATATGATCTTTGCACAGACATTGCTAAGAAAAGGAAGGTGATCAGTAGGGAGAATGTGATTTTCCAGTCTGTTTATGGGGGGCTGAATTAATAGTTACCATGTTGGAGAAACCAAGAGAAAAAGTGATGCCTAGTAGTTCACTCCCCAAAGTGCAGAGTACATGATCCTGATGAGGCCACACCTGAAGTACCATGTCCAGTTCTGGGCTCCTCCAGCTCGAGAGGGACAGGGAACTACAGGAGAGAGTCCAGTGGAGGGCCAGAAAGATGCTGAGGTGATTGGAGCATGCTTCTTGTGAGAGGCTGAGACCTGGGGCTGTTTAGCCTATGAAAGAGAGGACTGAGAGGTGACCTTATCAGTGCTGATCTAAAGGGTGGAGGTCATGACATGATAGGGCTCAGCACTTTTCAGTGGTGCCTGATGACAAGAGGCAGTGAGAACTAACTAGAACACAGGAGATTTCACTTGAAATTCCAGAAAAAATCTGCTTTGAGCGTGCTGGAGCACTGGTTTGAGCTGCCCAGAGAAGTTGTGGAGCCTTCTCTGGAGACTTTCAAAACCCACCTAGATGTGTTGCTGCGCAACCTGATCGACCAGAACCTGCTGTAGCATGGGAGTTGGACTAGATGAACTCCGGAGGTTCATTCCAACCCCCTACCCCCATTCTGTGATTCTGTGAAAAGTAGGTGTGGTGTGCAAAGCACTGGAGAGGTTTAGGGTTGGCCTTCATGTGTCATGCATGACAGACTGGCATGGACTTTGGAATGCTGTCAGCTCGCTCATCGGACCAGATCTAGCTCTTTGTTATCACTTTTTAGCCAGGAATTGAAAAACATTTTGAGCACTGTTTGATATTTTTAATTCCCTTTAGAATTGTAGTTTCCCAGTTTTCCCTTTGGTCAAAGTAGCAATCCTGCTGTTTTCAGGGCTTAGTGTTTTGCATTGCTGCTCTGTACCACACCGAGCGGTTGGCGTTCATCTGCTCTTGGTATTTCCTGGGTTTTCCTGAAAGCATCCAGAGAGATCTGAAGCTCAGCAGTCCTTGTGCTAAGATGTTTGAAGCAGAGTTTGGGAGGTATGGAACGGTTTGATAGGAAATGCCCATGAAACAGGGTCATGTAGCTTGCTTATTAAATGTCATCTGATTCTGGGTTAGTAGGAACTCCAGCCCAGCTGGTGAACTTTGCGTGTGTCTAACATGTGGTTCAGAGCTTACAGCCAATGTATCTCCTGCATGGATCCGCATACAGAGCAAATATGAAAGAGGAGGAAAAACTCCCATACTGTGCTGGTCCTGACCATAGAAATCTGGAGTTTTCAAGTCAGATGCTAAACCAAATTTAGCAGACATTTACCAGCCTCTTCATGCTGAGCAGTGCTTGCCTTTTTGTGCTTTCCTCGGGGCTGCGTGTGGAGAATGGGTCTGATTTTCCTTTACGTACTGCAAGCCGCTCTGGAGCTGCAGCAGTTATCTGTCACAGATGAAAATACCACAACTATGTCTCATTTTAATCCGTTCATTGGTTTATGAACCCCAAATCCTCAGGAGAGGGTCACAAATCCTTATAATGTTCTTGCATGCTGGCCTTTGCGTTTGGATCTCTGATGTAGCTGACAGATGTGCAAAATCCCATCCAGACAGATAGCTCCCTCCTGATGACACAATCAGAGGAGATAACTAAGCCACATTATTCCAGCTAATGTCAACTTGGAATCTGGGCTAATAACTTCCATAGAATGATAAAATGGTTCGGGTTGACAGGGACCCTAAAGATCATCTGGTGACAGTTCCCCTGCCATAGGCAGGGACACTTTCTCTTAGCCCAGGTCGCTAAGTGTCCAGCCTGGCCTTGAACACTTCCAAGGAGTGGGTATCCACACCCACGCTGGGCAACCTGTTCCAGTCTCTCATCATCTTTACCATAGAGACTCTCTTCCTCATCTCCAATCTCAATATGCCCTCTTCAAGCTTCAATCCATTCCCTCTTATCCAGTCACTACAAGGTCTTGTCAGAAGTCCCTCCCCAGCTCTCCTGTAGCCCACTTCAGGTACTGGAAGGCTGCTCAAAGGTCTTCCAGGAGCCTTCTCTTCTCCAGGCTGAGCAGCCCCAGCTCTCTCAGCATGTCGCCATAGGGGAGGTTCTCCCTCTGATAATAATCACTGCTGATACGCTGGCTTCAGATTCTGTCCTCTGAATTAGTATTTTATAAACAATATTCTTATTATAAATATTTGCTTTCTCAGAAATGCAATATCTGACTTGTCAGCTAGCTAAGTAGCACAGCACAAAGGAGACTCAATATTCCATCCACTCTGCTGCAATATTTTTAGTAGAAACTTTTATCGTACTGATGTGAGGAAACAAAGGAATTGTCACACCAGATGAGCTGTAGGATCCATCAGGACTTGTATGGCCTGTTTAGGAATATCCAAGAGCTGAGGTGCCAGAAAATAAATCAAGGTACCTAGAATTTTGGTCTCTGACAGTCAGTGCTGGGTTGCAAAACTAAAATTATGAAATCTGGGTCCAGTCCAGTCCTGTTCCACAAAAGGACAGAGTGGACTCTCAACCAGTTTGTTGATGACACAAAACTGGGGGGAGTGGCTGAGAACCCTCAGGCTGCACTGCCATTCAGCTGGAGCTGCACAGGCTGCAGAGCTGGGCGAAGATGAACCTAAGGGGGGTAAGGTGGGTATTCAGGTAGGTGTTTAGGCCATGTCTTGGATATGTATCCTAGGTATAATTTGGACCTTCCACCACAAGCAGTTGTAGCTTGTGAAGAAACAGCACCAAGGCACAGAAAGAAGCAAGCAGAGGACAGCTCCATCCAGAACTAGGTTGCTTGAGGAGTAGTACAAAGAGGTTGAGAATAGGATCCATGTCAGGAGTGTCTCCTGCTTTGGTTGGATCATGCTGCTCTGCTTGTGGAGCATCATGCATCCTTCTGCACAGGAAAGGCAAACCCAGCCTGTTTCTCCTGCAGCTGAGGATGCGCTCGTTGGCAGCATTGCACAGCATGGATGTTTGCTTTCATGATGAAGCCAGGCAGAGAGTCAAGATAAACACCTACCACCTAATAGTCACCCCCACCTTCTTCCAATCAAATAGCTGTCAGCTGGGTCTTGCATTTTTCCTAAGCTAACTAGGATGGTGTTGAAAAATCTGAGCTCCTCTCTTTGAGTAATTTTGAAGCAAATTGAAAGCCATGCTGGGAAGCTGATGTGCTTACTTTAGCTGGCTTGCTGGCAGCATGTAAATTATTTTAATTACAACTTGTATTTGATGCTCTACAGGACTGGATTCTGCGATGCTACTGCAGTCCAAGTGCCTGAGATTTCCTTGCAGAATTACAGAATGGTAGGGGATGAAAGGGACCTCTGCAGGTCATTGAGTCCAACCTCCTTGCCATGACAGGTTCAACTAAAGAAGGTCACACAGGAACACGTCCAGCAGAGTTTCAATGTCAGACTTCATTACCTCTCTGGGCAGCCTATTCAAGTGCTGTCACCCACAACATAAATAAAATTTTCCTCATGTTTAGATGGAACTTATTATTTCAGGTTTGTGCCCATTACCCCTTGTCCTGCTACTAGGGACCACTAAAAAAAAGCCTGGTCCCATCCTCCTAACACCCAACCTTTAAATATTTGTAAGCTTTTATGAGATTCCCTCCTCAGTCTTCTTTTCTCCAGACCAGAAAACCCCAATTCTCTCACTCCTTCCTCAGAATATAGAAATCCTAGTATCACGTCCTCAAATTCATGTAAACCTTTAAAACCAGAATGAGCTGCAAGGGCCTAATCCTGAATCCATTGAAAGGAGGCCTTCTGCATGCTTGGATTCCGAGTAAGGTATTTGTTTTGAGCAACTCCATCTTTTCTTCTTTTTCAGTAGTTTTCCTGGTTTCTCTTTTATGTATTCTAAGTTGAAATGGAACTGGTAACATTTCACAGAATCACAGATTGTCAGGGGTTGGAAAGGTCCTTGAAAGCTCATCCAGTCCAACCCACTGCCAGTGCAGGATCACCTATAGCAGATCACACAGGAACACATCCAGGTGGGGGTTGAATATCTCCAGAGAGGGAGACTCCACAACCCCCTTGGGCAGCCTGTTGAAGTGTTCTGTCACCCTTGCAGGGAAGAATTCCTCTTCATGTTTCCATGAAACTTCCTATACCTCAGCTTCCCACTGCCTCTTGTCCTGTCATTAGGCATCACTGAGCAGAGCCTGGCTCCGTCCTCCTGGCACTCACATTTTACATCTTATAAACAATCATGAGGTCACCTCTTGGTCTCTACTTCCCCAAGCTCAAGAGCCCCAGCTCTCTCAGCCTCATAAGGAGGATCTTCCACTGCTTTCATCATCCTTGTAGCTCTGTCCTGGGCTCTCTCAAGCATTTGTTCCAAATATTCTTCCTCTACAAGCTGCTTGTTTCAAATCTGAGCGATATTCCTTCTAACTGGCTGCATAAGTCACCTGCTGATGCTCCTGTTCTGTGATTGGGCATGCAGGAATATCCTTCCAAAGTAAATAATAGCATTTGCGTTGACATTTGTTTTCTGCAAACGTTTGTTCCAGGAAGCCAGATTGTGTGGCTGAAGCAAATGAATATTTTTATCTGCATTAGTCACCCAAATCTAATTTTACACCTCTAAGGAAGGGAGAAGTGGGAGTTTGCATGATTTGTGCTCATCCTAGTTGAAGATGTGTGGTAGGGCTCCAAGGTCAGAACCCTTTATTCCTCTTTTTTAGTAATGAATACATAAACTAAGACATCATTTGAAAGGATTTTTACACCTGTGGCAACATGTGTTAATTTTTTTAAGTGTATGCTCAGGGAGGTTTTGGAGTCTCCTCTGGAGAATTTCAAAACCAATCTGGATGTGTTCCTGTGTGAACTACCCAGGGTGATCCTGCTTGGCAAGGAGTTTGGACTCGATGATCTCTGGAGGTCCCTTCCAACCTCTATAGCTCTGTCATTCTGTGAATGTAAGGAGGAATCTCTTGAATCTCTTCCCTGTGAGCGTGACAGAACACTGGAACAGGCTGCCCAGGGGGGTTGTAGAGTCTTCCTCTCTGGAGATAGTCAAAATCCACTTGGATGTGTTCCTGTGTGATCTGGTATAGGTGATCGTGATCTGCAGAAGGTTGGACTAGATGATTTTTTGAGATCACTTCCAGCCTCTCTGATTCTTTGTTGATTCTTTCTTTTGACTTCTTTTGGGTGCCACTGGTCAAGGTTGCTGGAATTACTGTGGTGGCTTAATTAAAATTATAGAGACTGAGCTTTTTCAAAGGGCCTTGAGAAAGGAGAGTTTCTTACTGATATTCCATGGAGTCACCTATATTGTCAGGATCTTGCATGACAGCCTGTTTTGTGAATGCATTTTTGAGGCCGTGTTGTAATGCAGACATAAATATTTATAGCTGTGGCTCTGATCCTGCCTCTGCTTATGCATGTATCTAACTTAAGTATCTAACTTGAGTATTCCCCTTGGCTCCAACAGGGCTATTTGCATTCTTAAAACTGAGGATGCATACTGTATTTTTCCCCATGAGTTTGATGTTAATTCTCCTGTGTTAAAAACAGCACAGGTGGGGTTGGGGTCGGGGGAGTGTGAAAAACTGCACCTCTGGCTGGGAGGTTGAGATGCTGTACCAACTGATGCTTTTGTGACCTTGTTTTTTTAGCCATAACACATACTGCCAGGACAGAGGGCTGCAACACCTACCCTATGGGGCTGCTCAACCTGGAGAAGAGAAGGGTCTAGGAAGACCTTAGAGCAGCATTCCTGTACCTGAAGAAGGCCTACACAAGGGCTTGCAGTGACAGGATGAGAGTGAGTGGCTTTAAGGTGGAAGAGAGGAGTCTCCCTCTCAGGACATATTCAAGACCCACCTGAATGTGTTCCTGTGTGATCTGATATAGGTGATCCTGCTTTGGCAGGGGGGGTTGGACTGGATGAGCTTCTGAGGCCACTTGCTCTCTGGCATTCTGTCATTCTGTGATTTAGACTGGAAATTAGGAAGAAATTCTTTACAGTGAGGGTGATGATATATTGGGATAGGTTGTGGATGCCCCCTCTCTGAAGGTCAGACCAGATTGGACAACCTTGAGCAACCTGGGCTAGTGGAGGGTGTCCCTGGCCATGGCAGGGAGTTGGGACTAGATGATCATTAAGGTCCCTTCCAACCCAAGCCAGTCTATGATTGCATGACAGCAAACCTGAGGTGCTGCAGCACCTTGGACACATTGACCACCACTTCATTCACTCCCTATGGATTTTTAACAGCTGCTGTCTCTGTAAGACATGCAGCAAAGAGACAGATGCAAAACTGGCCATGAGTTTTCTAATGGAGTGAGAGCATAATTAATCAGAAATAACACCTAAAAATAACTGGTGCAGAAAGGTATTTCCCAGGGAGGTACCAGAGCCGCCTCAAGATGTAAATCAACTTGTATTAATCACACGAGAAAATCAGTGACATCTTTTGCCTTTGCAACCTCTTAGATTTGTTAACCAGCATCTTTCTAGCTTATTACTCAGGTCTTCGTTGGTTGGGGCTTGTTTGGGAGTGTTGTGTTTTGATAAGGACAAATGGAATAGTGGGCCAGAAATCAAAAGTCACTGGGTCAAGCAGAACTGCCAGAAAACAATTCTGCTGGTGATGACAGACAAATTATTTGCATGGAGACGGGGACAGAGTGTCATCAGAATGGCAAGTGTAGCTTCCCCTTGACAACTGTGCCAGGATTATTCACATCCTGCAGCAAGGCTGAGCTCTGCTGTGAAAACCAGGTTGTGTTCACTGGCACTGGTGAATGGCACTAAACAGGATCAGAACTTTCAAAAGGGATCTTTTGCAAGAGCCTGCAGTGAAAGCCACCTGGCTGAAGATGGGCTCAAACATGGAACCACCCAAATTGCAGACTCGCAGATTGCATTGGGTTGGAAGGGACCCTCAAAGAGCATCTTGGCCAATCCTCCTGCACTCAGCAGGGACAGCTCCAGCTAGAGCAGGCTGCACAGGGGCACAGCAAGGCTTAACTTTAATGTCTCTGGGGGTGGGGCCTCAACGACATCTGTGGGCAATCTGTTCCAGTATTTTACCACTCTCAACTGTGAAGAATTTCTTTCTAGTGTCCAACCCTGCTCCAGCTTTAAACCCTTTCCCCTCATCCTATCACTACAAGTGCTTCTAAATAGTCCTTCTCCAGCCTTCCTCTAGGTCCCCTTCAGATATTGAAATACAGCTCTAAGGTCTCCCTGGAGTCTTCTCTTTTCTTCAGGCTCAACAGCCCCAACCCTCTCAGCCTATCGTCATAGGAGTTGTGGTCCTCTGAACCCTCTCCAGCAGGTCCATGTCTCTCCTGTGTTATGGGCCCCATAGCTGAACTCAGCACTTCAGGTGAGGTCTCACCAGAGCAGAGCAGAATGGCAGAATAACCTCTCTTGACCTGCTGACCACACTGCTTTTGGTGCAGCCCAGGGTGTGATTAGTTTTTTACCAGACCTGCGGCAATACTGCAGGGGAATCCAAGAACATGCTGGCGTACTTGTAGTAGAGTTTTGGTGACTTGAGATGTTGTCTAATGTCTGTGCCCACTATTCCTAGAGGAGAGATAAGGCAATGCATTGGGACTCTCATCCTAACACTTTTTTTGTCTTTCTATTTTAACAGTCTTTCTCAGAAGGTTTTAGCTTTGGTTTTCACTGTTATGCACAGCAAACGATCACTGGTAAATCCGTGCTTTGAGCAGTTTTCTGGAGAAAGAAAGGGGAAGAAAAACCCCAAACCGAAACAATCAAACCCAGGGCCTTAAGCACATGCTTGAATGCTTTCTCTGAGCCCAGACTTAAGTCAGGTTTGATTAGAAAAAGGTGCTGCTTGGCCCACTTATATAGTAGTGCTTTTGTTTCCTTCTGACTAGTAAACTGGACATTTGGACTTGGGTCACTTGGCACTAATGATACATGACCCTGCAGGCTCTGGTCTCAGCCACATCTGGGGTTTGTAGTTTCCCCAGCCAATTTCATAATGGTGTTTTGGATTGGTGGTGGAATCTTCTTTCCCTCTGTGCCTATATGACTGTGAGTGCTGGCCATGGAGAGGTTAGCACCTCAGGAGACACTGTGCCTTTTTCTGCAGGAGGTTGGCGTAGATAAAAGGACAACTTAATCGTAGCTGTGGTTTTGCACTCTGAATCACCAGCCCTGGAGGTGTTTTAAAGAGACAGAGATGTGGTGCTGAGGGACAGGGACTGAGGGGTGCTGAGGGACTAACTTGGCAGAGTTAGGGAATGGTTGGACTCTGTGATCTTACTCATAGAATCAACCAGATTGGAAGAGACCTCCAAGATCCTCCAGTCCAACCTACCACCCAGTCTTAACCAATCAACTAGACCATAGCACTAATGATCCTTTCTAATCAAGAAGATTCTATGATTCTCAAAAGATCCCCTTCTTTTCCAGTTTACTTTCTTAAAAGACCTCATAAGATGATGTCCTTTGCTGCCTGCTCTTGGCTGTCTAAGTCATCGATTATAGAATGATTTGAGTTGGAAGGGACCTTAGAGATCATCAAGTTCCAACCCTGCTGCCATGGACAGGGTCATATCTCTGCAGTTTGTTATCTGCTGCCAGTGTTCCATTTCCTTTGTTGCAGTGTTGGCATTGCCTTTCTTTTTTCACAGTAACACTGCCAGTGACTTTCATAGCTGCTCTGAGGCTTTGGCATGGTGCAGTTAATGCTCTCATCTGCTTCCTAACTTTCCAGTCTTCTCTGAAGAAGTTGTTTCCTACCACACACAATGCACTGAAAAGTGTAGGAGGAATGCTCTTCTGTTGTCATTGACTTCCACAGCACAATGTGTAGGACACAGGATGAAAGTAAATCTCTTCTCATCTTGGATATACAGGAAAAAGTGTCGCTGGCCACAAAATGAACTTGCATATAGTATTACCTTTTATGATGATGTGCCCTCCTGTCTTTGGCTCAAGGGCTGCTAATTTTTGCTCTTGTTTCTCTCTGATGTTTTCATCTGAATTATTTCCTCTTCCTTTCACTTGTTTCCTGTGTTCCCCTCTTAATTCCTTTTGTATAACAATAGGTGTTGATGTGGCACAACTCTTTTTCCAACCATGTACTCATTATGGCATAAGTTCCATTGCTCAAAGGCCTGTGATGCTCAGGGTTACAGCAAGGGAAGATTTTGAACTGATAGGTAGATGTGGTCTTGCAGGCAAAAGTGGACTTCTACTGGTAGCTCTTGTTTTGATAAGACGGTGCTCCTACTGCATCTTTGGAGGTATGGGTGGAAACGTTTTCTAGAGTGTTAGAGAGTGCTAAATTATCAGCATAAAGAAGTCTCTCCCCATCATTGGGTTGGTTGTGCAGAAGAGAAGCCGTTCCTCTGAAGTGTATTTTCTTCACCTGGTTAATATGTTGTGGTGTAGACAACAACTAACAAGACAAGGGGCAATGGGTTTGAATTGGCAGAGGGGAGATTTAGACTAGATGTTAGAAGGAAGTTCTTTACAGTGAGGGTGGTGAGACCCTGGAACAGGTTACCTAGGGAGGCTGTGGCTGCTCCCTCCCTGGAGGGGTTCAAGGCCAGGTTGAGGAGGCCTTGAGTGAGCTGTACTAGTGGGAGGTGTCCCTGCCTGTGGCTGGAACTAGATGAACCCTTCCAACCTTACTATTCCATGATTCTAAGAGCCATAAGCCCTATTGTAGCCACAGTGACTTATAGAATCATAGAATCATGTTAATTGGCAAAGACCTTTAAGATCATCAAGTCCAAACATTTCATAACTCTTACCAAGTGTGGTGCTGTGTCCCTCAGCACCACATCTCTGTTTTTTAAACACCTTCAGGGACTGGGCTAGACAGACCTTCTGTTTCACTGACTCAGACTGTGGATCTACCATTTGATTCTTTGTAGCTAAGCAAATTCCACTTCTTCACACTCTTCCTGTTTTTGCTTTGTGCATGCTGCTTGCTGAAACAAACCATTGATGAACTGCAGTTCAGTAATTGTGCAGATGGTCCCTCAGCATGCCAGGTGCATTTATAGTTCTCTGTAGCTGTATATCTTGTACCTTTATTCTGCTTGAAGTTACTTACACCTCTTGAGGCTGATTTTTACACGGGAGAGCTCCTGTTGCACAGCAGAGGCTCATATCAACTCCCTGGCCTTTTTCTCCTTCACTTTTGTGACTAGCAGTGCTTCACAGATTTCCCTCTTACATATTAAATCATACAGTAGCATGGAATGTTTTACAGACTATTAGGGTATTAGGAAAATCACACAGTCACAGAATGTCCGGGACTGGAAGGGACCTTGAAAGCTCATCCAGTCCAACCCCTGCCAGAGCAGGATCACCTAGAGCAGATCACACAGGAACACATCTGGGTCGGGTTTGAATATCTCCAGAGAGGGAGACTCCACAACCCCCCTGGGCAGCCTGTTCCAGGGTTCTGTCATCCTCACAGGGAAAAAATTCCTCCTCATGTTTCCATGGAAATTCCTGTGCCTCAACTTCCACCCATTGCTCCTTGTCCTGTCATTGGGCATCACCCAGCAGTACCTGGCTCCATCCTCCTGGCACTCACCTTTACCTCTTTATAAACAATCATGAAGTCACCTCTCAATCTCCAAGCGCCAGCTCCCTCAGGCTCTCCTCCTAACAGAACTGTTCCATTCCCTTCATCATCTTTGTGGCTCTGTGCTGGAGTGTCTCCAGCAGTTCTGTGTCCCTCTTTAACAGGGAGGGGGGAGGCAGAACTGGAGACAGTAAATGGAAGTAGTGAAGCTTTTATTTAGAGGGTTTTTTTTTTATTTACTCTCCACCGTCCTGTGTA
Organism: Semnornis frantzii; assembly: GCA_013399775.1. NCBI lineage: Eukaryota > Metazoa > Chordata > Aves > Piciformes > Ramphastidae > Semnornis > Semnornis frantzii. The sequence continues at coordinate 1,025 of VWYK01061047.1, read as the reverse complement.
TCATACAATGGTACAGGTTAGGAGGGACCTCCTGAGATCACAGAATCCAGCCTCCCTGCAAAGCAGGATTACACAGGGCAGGTCACACAGGAACACATCCAGGCAGGGTTTGAAGATCTCTAGAGAAAGGAGACTCCACAACCTCTCTAGGCAGCCTGCTCCAGTGCTCCAACACCCTCACAGTAAAAAAGTTTTTTCTCATATTGAGATGGAATGTCCTGTGATTGAGTTTATGACCATTGCTCCTTGTCCTATAACTGAGCATCACTGAAGAGCCCCCTGGCTCCATCATCCTGACAGCTACCCTGCAGATATTTATAGACATTGCTAAGGTCCCCTCTCAGCCTTCTATTATCCAGACTGAATTTCATGCCACTGCTTTCTAACCTTCCTGTTACTGAACTCCAGATGTCCTTGTCCCTTTTACCTGCCCTGTACCAGAGTCCCAGTTCCCACCTCTATGCCCTAATGTCAAAGACTACAAGTTACAGTTTTTGTGTGGAAGGAGGCAGCTTGCTTCAGTTGTAGGCAAGGTCTGTAGGGCAGGAGAGGCTAAAGTCTCTGTCACTACTTGTTGATAATAGGTAGATTTTTGAAGTTCAACTGAGGGATATTATCCAGGTGGCTGAGAGGAGTTTCTCCTTTCTAGTGTCCAATCTAAATCTCCCCAGGTGCCAATTCCTCTTGTCCTGTCATTTGTTAGCAGGAAAAAGGGACCAAGCACCACCTCACTACAGCCTTCTTTCAGGGACTTGTATAGAGAAAACCTGGCTCCTTTACTCCTCCCCCCCCCAACCCCAGCAGAGGTTTATTATACACATGGCTAAGATCTCCCCAAGCCTTCTTCAGGCTGAGCAACTCAAACTGTCTCAGCCTCTTCCCATGTGACAGGTGATCTTCTCTGGACTCCCTCCAGAACATCCACATCTTTCTTTTATTGTGGAACCCAGACCCTTTTCCTAAAGTGCCTAGTTCAGCAAACAGCTGTAGTAGAAGAGGGTAAATTAATTACTGCGAGAAGATAT
>VWYK01061043.1:0-44561 GCA_013399775.1 Semnornis frantzii | reverse complement strand
ACAAGCAAAAAACAAAAAAAAATTGAAAAGAAAGTATTCAACCAATGCAAGTAAAATTCTGTGTCCATTGCTAATACATGTTGGCTAAGAAATATTTTGAAGTTGAACCAATGTCCGTCTGCTGTAGCAAATTTTCTGAATGACTGCTCTGAGGACAGGTTATACGTGGGCAGATAATCAAGCTGTTGTTATCCTTACTTTCAAATGCAAAAGACTATTTTGTCTTTGTATTTTTCATCCAAAAAAATCTGACTTTTACATAGAAAACAATGTCCATTAAGCTGTATTAACAGAGTAATTAAACATGGCAGTCATGTGTTACACTAGATTCTGATTTAAGCCCCTTACAGGAGTCATTAGCAAACCCATCTGGCTGGAAACCTTGCCAAATAACAGTGGTGAACAACCTGGGCAATTTGGCTGTGAATGTGTGTCTGTGAGGACTTGCCCACTTTAACCATGCTAAAATGAACTTGAGAATAAGCTTGTTCTGAAGGGACACTATCAGGTTTGTATGAATTTATAGTTCCGTGTTCATTTTAGCTCTTTATCTCTCAGCTATTGAAGCAAGTAATAGAAGCAGACAAACAAGTTATTGAAAACTACCTACACAAAAGGGATTTCAGTAGTTACCTTCTTTTTTTCACCCAGTTGAAACATTTTCTTTCCAAATGTGACAGAAAGCTTTGTCTACAAATCTCCTACTCCCTTTGCTGACAAAAACAGTTGTCAGAGGCATATGGTTGTTCCTTAATAACCTTCACCATGGGAAAAGCTTTTGTTACTGTTTTGATTTTGCTACTGCTATTGTTTTAATAACATGAATATAATATTTATCAGACCATTATTACAGTTTTGGCATAGGTACAGGACATTGAAATGGACAACTAATTTTAAAAAAACAATCCCAGAGATGCCTTGCTAACAAAAATGCCTCTTCTAGACGTGTGGAAGCAAAGGCTAAGTCTACATAAGCAGCTAGCATGGAGCATTGGGGAAATGCAGTGTTGTTAACCTAGGTTTGGATGTGAGAGATCTTTGCAGTTCTTTCTTGTCTAGTCCAATGCCTGGACACTTTCAGGGGCTGAAGTAACATGTTAGGTGGGTTCTTGCTTAGCTTCATCTGGAAACTCTGTACTTGTAATGCAAATCCACACAGCCAAAATGGAGTAAGTGTGGGTGATTGGGGAATTCACTTCAGAGATGTGTTTGTGATCTGAATTGAAATAGAAATATGGAAGTGTTTTAAATGTCAACAGAGTCCAGCACAGCAGACTGTGCTGTGACAGCACTGATATGCAGAAATAGACATCTGAGCTGATACAGGTGTTTATTTCTGTAAAAGGGACTGATACAAATCACAGCAAAATTACAAAATATTCTGCCTTAGAAGTGGCACCCTAATTTATGTGTAGATCTTTATTGAAAGGATTCTTGCTGAGACAATTCTCACAGCATAAACTCCTTTCCACCTTTGATTTGTATTATAGAACTAATGTTTGAGTGACTGAAGCTGTTAACAATAGAATAAATAAGTGACCCTAAAGTTGTCCAGTGGTCTGCATAGCTAGTCTAGCCATCTGAGGTTCTTGTTACCACTATGCCATAGTCTCACTTTTCAGCTCCAGCATAACACTGATAATATTTCTGAAGAATGCTTTGCGGAAACCTAAGATATCTGCATTCACATCAATGCTGTGTTTCTCCCTCTACACAGGCATTTTATGGAAGATGATGGATGTACCTCTCACAAACCCAAGACACAGTCTTTCATCGTGTGCAAGAAAAACACTTCAGCATGTGTACTCTAGCACTAGTGAAACTTTAAAGCTGTTTGCACTAAAAGTTGACTGTCTTCTGCCATACTGGTCCCAAATTCTTGGTCTTCCCTTCATTTATTAAGAGCTGAGTTTCTCAGTAGAGATTTCAGTAAAAATAAGCTTTCAGACTTGCAATGTCTTCTTTTTATAGCAAAAACAATGGGCTTTTTAAAGGTGCAAAGATCCTACCGTTTCTGTGCCATCTCCTGTCAGAAAGCTTAAAAATCAGATTTTAGGTGACTAGAACAATTAAATGCCTGTCTGTAGAAATGCTCGTCTATGAGTAGAACTTAAACACGAGCCCTAATTAATAGAATTAGTGCTTAGCATGCTTTCGGTCTGGATATAGACCAGAGGCAACCTTGTCTCCAGTGAGGGAAATGCCATTCCATTAATTCCAATCTACATTGGCTTGGACAGTGAGAAATGTCACTCGAAGGTGAAAGCTAACTTTGGGCTCACTGCTATATATTTTCATGTCACAAAACCAACCAAAGATGTATATCACATAGCTAGAAAACTCAAAATGGCACAATTAAACAGACCTGTGCTCTGTGGGCTAGGTAGCTTATTTCTTTGAAAATATCAGCAAATGTAGTCAATTTGTCTGGTGTAAGTCAGGTTTAATATAATTGAAATTACTGAAGAGAGTAAAACCGGGAACCAGTCTCTTTGTGTGGAATGGTGAATTACATCCAGACCATGTTTAGAAACGAGCTCAAATGATTAGACCAGAACCAGGATATTAAAATAAAATTGAAGAATTTCTTTATTAACCATGACCTCAGTAGTCCACAGGTTTTTGGCTCATTGATTTCTAATGTTAATGTGGTTTAAACTACTTACTAAGCTCTGAAGAATGTTCTTTCAACAGAACCATATCTTTTAAATGAGTCATTTGCTCTTTAAAACTAGATAGCTTCACAGCACAGCATGCAGTAAGCCTCCTAATGTCTCGCCAATTGTCCAGCAAGATTGTTGGTATTTATATAGAGAAACTTTAAAGGGATGCTGACAGGAGAATTTTATCATCTCTAAATAGCCTTATGAAAGTTCATGCATAAAATCCTCTTAGATTCTTGAAGTATGAATTCTTGCTAAGGCTGTGTGTCAGTACCTTCCTTTCCAGTCTGTGCTAGTTCATTGCTGCAGAGCAACCCAGAAGTGTTCAACTACTGTGTGTGGGGGTTTTTTTGTTGGTTTGGGTTTTTTAAATTTTTTTTAATTTTTTTTTTTATAAACCAAACATGAAAAAGAATAGACTCTGAAAGAAACAGAAGGAAAATAAGTGAAATCAATCTTCAGACTAACACAGATGAGCAACCGTTTAAAATGGTTCTGTAATGTCATCGAGACGCTTTAATAATCCGCTTAGAAAAAGAGAGAAATAACTCGGCTTGTATATTTAGCAGACCAGGGTATAATTCCTGAATGCACCACAGGTTCTCTGTCAAACTGTGCAGACAGCAATCCACATTGCAGTGAACGACTAACAATATGGTAATAATGACTTGTCCATATGTTTTACAAGAAATATTACAAATTCCCCATAAAAAAATCACTGTTTTTCATCACTAGGAAAGTTCTCAGAAACACCTTTTAAAAAGCCTTTTTTTAAAGTGATGTGGAAATACTCATTGATAATCATAGGAACCCCTTAGACAGTGTTGTGAATGTGAGTGGGATTGCTAAATTGTGCTGACAGGAAACAGATGCTCAGCAGCATCAGAGGCACAAAGGTACCTGCACCTTTTCATTGAAGGGAGTATGCCTGAAATATCAAAAGGACATCCAGTTTCTAATGCTTTGTTGAGAATACAAAAGAGAGCAAGGTGATTTCTGACGGGTGCTCTGATTTTCTGATGAAGATGTTTCTTCTCCTAGTGTTCCCAGCTCTTACCGTTCACAGTTCCCTGTCTGTTTGTTGTTTGTGGTTCATTTTTTGGTTTCTTTGTTTGTTTTTTGTTGGTTTGTTGGTTTGGGGTTTTTTTTTGTCTTCACAGGATCACTATGGTTGGAAAAGACCCTTAAAATCATCAAGTCCAATCATTATCTAACACTACCAGAGCCACTACTAAAGCATATCCTTTAGCACCGTATCTAGACAGCTTTAAATATACCCAGAAATAGCAATTCTACCACTTCCCTGCACAGCTCGTTTCTGTCCTCGAGAGCCCTTTCCGTACCAAAGTTTTTCTGTCTAACCTAAACCTTCCCTGGCATAATTTGATGCCATTTGCTTTTGTCCTATCAGTTATGACTTGTGAAAGGAGACCCACCTTTCTACAATCTCATTTCAGGTAGTTGTTGAGAGCAGTAAGGTCTCCCCTCAACCTCCTTCAGACTAGATAACCNGCAGTAAGGTCTCCCCTCAACCTCCTTCAGACTAGATAACCCCAGTTCCCTCAGCCCTCCTCGTAAGGCTTATTCTCAAGACACTTCACTGGCTTCACTGCCCTTCTCCGGACACTCCAGCACTTCAGTGTCTCTCTTGTCCTGCAGCACTCAAGGTGGAGCCTCAGCGATGCTGAGTACAGTGGGACAGTCATCTCTCTAGTCCTGCTGGCCACACTATTGTTGATCCAAACAAGGATGCTGCTGGCCTTCTTGGCCACCTGGCCACACTGCTGGCTCGTGTTCAGCCGGCTGTTGATTAACATCCCCAGGTCCTTTTCTGCCAAGCAGCTTTCCAGACACTCAGCTCCCAGCCTGCTGTGCTTTTTGCAGCCCAAGTACAGGACCTGGCACTTGGCATTATTGAATCTCATACAATTAATCTTGGCCCACCAATCCATCCTGTTCAGGGTGGAGTCACCCACTCTGGATATGTTTAAGGGTCCTTTGGATGTGGTGCTTAGGGATATGGTTTAAGGTGAATCTTGTAGAGTAGGGTTCTAGGCTGGACTTGGTGATCCTGAAGGGCTTTTCCAACCCGGATGTTTCTGTGATATATGAAAAACCTCTGCCCTCTGAACCTTGAAAGTTGTCAGTTTTATATTCCAACTCAGAATAGGAAATATGTAAAATTTCAAATTTTAGTGAGGCTTTAGTTTTGCTTAATTTGATAAAGAAGAGATTGAGACATTAACTAATAGTAGTGTAAAACTGTTTGTAGGGCATTTACAAACACAACACAGCCCAAAAATTTTAGTAAGGCTCTTTTTGATCTCCTTGGTGACCTTAAACTTGCTAAGGCAAGATTGCAATTGTCTTTCATCTCTAAATGCATTTCCTTAATTCTGCCTGTATGGATTTACAGAGTCCAAAGTCCATTTTTCATACATGCATAGACATTTTTTCTTACCCTACGCACAACCACATTTCCTTTTGAAGTTCCTTCAGTTACTGTCAATTAGCAGAAGTTATAGTTTGTGACACAGATGTTGGTTGGAAGGAATGTCTGGTGGTCATCCTGTCCAACCTCCTGAACTAGCACTGCCACTCTAGCAGGGTAGGTATGGCTCTGCCTAGCCAAGTCTTACAAACCTCCAAGGATAGTGATTCTGCAACCTTCCTTGTTTCTTTGTATTATCCTCCAGTAAAAGTTCTTTTTTCACTAGTGTCCAACCTAGCCACAATCTGCGGTTGTTGCCCCTTGTTATCATCTGGTAGCATGCAATTTTGGTTGTGTTTGTGTTGTGTTTGTAAATACCCTACAAACTGTTTTACACCACTATTAGTTAATGTCTTCATCTCTTCTTTCTCAAATTAAGCAAAATTAAACAAGCCCAGTTCTCTCTGCTCTCCCTTTTTTTGGCCTTATGCTTAAGGCCCTTGACCATCTTAGCAAAGCTCTCTGCTACTCTCTTTCACAGAATCACAGTTGGTTTCAGTTGGAAAGGAGCTCAAAGATCATCCAGTTCCAACTCCTTGCCATAGGCAGGGACACAAGTTGAGTGCTTCAATAAATGGCATATCATAATCTGGAAACATATTTTTATAAACGGCATTTCTGTTCTTTTTGGAAAGATTATTATGAGGAGCAGAGTCCAGTTGGGTTCAAGCTGATGTTAAGACACAATCTAATAAAGGCCTTAGCGTAGTATCTAATAGAGACTTTGAGTCTGAGTGTGTTATTGCAGTTCACTTACAGAGTAACTCAATTCACTGAATGTTACTGTGCCTTAAATATAAGGCACAGTAAGCTTCACACTAGACCTGCTCATTGTTGACTCAAGACTTGATGTTTTGATCAAGACACAGAAAATTGTGGTTTTAAAAGTGCTGAAGTCTTTGTTTGTTTTGGAAGATGTTAAAACATGTTAAAGAAAATTAGCTCTAAGCTGAGTGTTTGTATGACAAGTTCTGCCTACAGCAAATCTCTATGACTGAACTGCAGATCTCTAAAAATAAAATTCAAAATTGTAATGTTCATTCAAGTCTTAACACTTGTGGTACCAGTGCCTGTTGCCATAATAGTAAGTGAATAACAGAATGTTGTCACACTGCACTAAATTTCTGGCCTCTGTTTCATCTTGTGGGACTAACTGATCCTCAAACATTAAGGCCATAAAGGATTATCTGAATAGAAATGCTTTCTGGATGCTTGCATCTATAAAATCCATGTGCTATGTGGTTCAAATAACCAATAAATGAACTCGATATTGTGATCGGTCTGTAAATTATATTGGCAGCAAAGTAGAAGCATCATCAAAGAAAAAAGCAGGTGATAAAAGGGATTTTTTTTCCTATGCCTTGGACTTCATAGATGAACATTTCTAAAGAGAAAAAAGTATACAAAACCCAGTAATTGCATGTGGCACTTAACTCCTGTTGTTCCAGAGGGTGCTACTTCTAATGCAATGTTAAAAAGTGAAATGCTTCTGAATTTGGCCCCTCCAAAAGAAGACATTGATGGACGAATTTAGCAATTGTAGAAGATCCATTAAGAGGAGTTGTGTTTTCTCTGTTACTGCAAGAGGAGCTGCTGGCCGTGTGGGAGGCAAGGGAGAATGGGGATGACTGAGACATGTGAGTATATTTATGCCTCCATGGCACCAATTTACTGAATCGTCTCTGAATCTTTTTCATACTATTTTGATCCTGCTCCTTGAGTTGTTTGGATCATTCTTCAAGGTAATACAAATTATACAGAGCCAGGACCTCAAGAGCCAAAGCAGCTGAAAGAGCAATAGCTCTGCTTGCTTCTCCCTCTTTGTGCTCTGGGCTCCCATACTGCAGCCTGGAATATGTGCCGTATATTTGAATCTCAGGAGGCTGGAGTGCCTATAGCACTGATCTACAGAGAGGTTGAAGACTCCTCCCTCTCTCTTGTTTATACCTATGGAAGAGTTTGGCTGGGAATGTTGTTATTTTGTCTTATTAAAGAGGCTGTGCTTGGGGCTGGCCACATTGCAAGCCTGGTTGAATTTAGCTACCTTTCTTCAGATTTTGGAGAGAAAGAATTATGTTCATTCCCTAAACAGAAACAAGTGTCAAAAGGCACTGCCTTCAATCTGGCCGGAGAGACCAACTTGCCTTTGATGTAAACTGGTGCTGTAGAAGGAAAACTAACCCAGGGCTATGGAGCCTGCAGTTCTGCCACTCCAGAAACCAAAGGGCAATGTGTCTTACCTTAGAGTGAGTGTACCGGTGCCAGTTACTGACCTAGACGGTACAAATGACCCATAATCCAACAATCAGTATGGGAATAGTGTGTGTGACATCCCCTGTGAAGAGACCATTTTTGTTTATCCAAAATTAGTTGCTTTTTACAAGGCTACCCTTAGCCTTTAAATGGATGTTTCCAGTAGCTTATCCCAGGTAGGGTTTAGCAGCAGTGATGTTAGGAGATTGTGCAAGTTTGTATGTCATTCCTCACAGGAAAATCTCTGTTGGGGCTCTCCAGTATTTTGGGTCACTCAGCTTTACTTCCGTGTGCTCCACAGGCTCTGAAATTTCAGTGTCTGGATATGATAACCAAAGTGGAGAAGATGGTTTGGTATTAGGTGAATGTCTTAATGAAAACTGTACATCATTTTAAGCAACCACAACTCCATGAACTTCTAAGACCTGAGATTTCTGTTCCTCTCAGTTTTCTCTGACAATGTCCAAGACAGAGTTGGGAGTTTCAAAACTAGAAGAGCCTTTCTTTGCTTGTTTTGCTCATCACTGCATAGAAAACCTTCACCTTTTGTCCTTACCCCTCAAAGAAAATCCCAGTGGTCTTTCAGGTGATCTACTTTGATTAGCTTACAAAGTGAAATCAATAATCTCATTTGAAAAGCTTGCTGGAGGCAGGGAATCTCCCCCATACCGAACATACTATCAGAGGACAATCTGCCATTCTGAGTACAACCTGACCTCCAGACTGCAGGGATAAGCAGCCTAAGAAAACATGAAGGATTTAGTAGCAGAATAAAATGAGTGGAGTGACGATGATAAGAACTATGTAGGGTTACCAAGGACTTATTAAGTTTTCAGTCACACACTTTTTGTATAGATTTTCTAAATAACTGTGGTTAAGCCAATATACACAGGGTGGTGTCAGGTATATACAGGTGAATATGTTGACACACTGCAAGCATAAGTGGCAGAAGACACACTGTTTCTATTGCTTGCCTCACTGTACAGTCAAAGTCACAGTGTTTCTGTGAAATCATGGGTTTCTTAGATTACCAGTGAGAAAATGTCCATTTCTCTTTTTCTCTGAAAACCTTAAATGGTGACACTGGTTCTTATGCTTTAGGGAAGCAATACAAGAGTTTTCCAAGACTAGGTTTGGAAACAGACTTGTATGTTTTATCACAATCTCTAACCATGTATCAAATGTCCTTTTAGATTTAAAGAGTGTGAGTGTAAGTTTTCATAGAGTGACTGCATCTTCCGAGGCCTTAAAAAAATGCTTGTTGATAGTCTTGGAGTAAGTGACATCACTGATGAAGGAAGCAGGACACTCAGTGATAAAGGAGAGTGTGAATTACAAAACACCCTGCTCTATGAATCTGTCAATGGTCAAATAGATTTAATGAGTTGCAATCTCTACCTCTTCTGTTAGAATCTTGTCCAAGGGTACAGAGTTCCATACACTTCCCATTCTGCACTTGCAGCCATGTAGGCTGAGCGTCCCCAGACAAGTAACCTTATCACATTTGTGAACTACCAGATCTGAGGAACCCAATGCTGATCCTGAGGCCATGTAGCACATGTTATAGCAGGAGCATTTGAACTCTGTGGTCCTCCTTCCCACTAAGTATAGTAGAGTAGGGTACTTTCCTGCTTGCTTTGACTTTGAGGCCTTTCATACATCCTATAATTCTTGGTATGGGGACAAGCTGGAACTGATGTAAACCAGTAGAGCCATTGATAGGCAGTGCTGGCAGATTGCTCAGCGGAGTCATAGTTACATGTCCTCTGGATGCTCTGCAATGACAACACTGCCTCTGCTTTGCCTGTCTGAAGGGTGCTCATTTGGGCTTTTTTGCTGAGCTCCTCTTGTGCTTGCTCGTGACTTGAATATACTCTTTTCTTAGGTAAGGCAATGAGGACACTAAAGGGTATTTTGTGAAGAACCCACAGTTTGGCAGGGAATGTGAATTATCCCACAAACAGCCTGAGACGTTCTGATGTTGCCATCAACTGGGAGAAAGTTACAGACTGAAGAAAATAGGGAGAGCAAAACATAATCTGAGACTCTGGAATAGGTTGCCCAGAGACATTGTGGCTTTCCCCTCCCTGGAGGGGCCTTGAGCAACCTAGCCAGGGAAGTTGAAACTAGATGACCTTTAAGGTCTCTCCTAGCCCAAATCATTCCATGGATCTATGGTATTCATTACCTTAAGCACCCGCTTGCTCAATGTTGTTCATGAATGAGCAGAAGCTGAATATCTGGGACATGAGGAGAAGTAAGGAAAGAGTATGAAGAATCCCTAGAAATACGATGAGATTGATCTCCCCACGCAGAATGAGGAGGAATAATATTTTCCTGGCCAGAATGGCATTTCCCTACATTTAAGTAGAACTGCTACAGTGAAGACTTTTTACCTGGCTGCTCACACTGCAGACCACTGACTTCATCATTTCAGACAGAAACAAGAGTTGTGCATGAATGGGAAAGTGAAGGGAGCTTCAAAGGCGGTTGACTGTGTTGTCTAGAACTTTTTATAAAATAAAAAGTTGAGGCCGGAGGGATGTGAATGCAGATATGGCAACAGGGAACTGATATAGTGACAGGCTCTGTTCAACTATTTCTCCTGAAGCTCTGGGCTGATGTATTTTTACATCTGCTCATGGTCCCATATAGCTTCCCATCCCAGATGGAGCAAGCTGTTATACCTCCCAGGAGTGCCTGACATGCACATTGCCATGGCCAGACGTGACTCAAGCACCATCACTGTGCACAAAAGCATACCAATTCTTGGCTTAAGAATGCAAACCCTGTGACACAACTCATTAATTTCAGGCATCTGAAATATTTCTGGTGCATCTTTCCTCAGCAACTGATTTCTCCTGCTTCAAGCTGCAGGCAGCTGTGGTAGCAGTGGTCTTAAGTGTTGTTTCTGTGTTTTCTCTGCTTGTGTCAGAGTCCTGGATAGCCGGAGCTGGGAAAGAGAAAAGGTTAAATTAAGCAGAAGATAGGGAAATTGTCCTGGAAGTCATAATTGCTACAATCTTCATCAGATATTCCACTGACAGTCTGCTCCAAGGCTGGTTCTTAGGACTCACTTGAAGCCTGGAGAAGCCTTAAGACAGCTTTTGGTTGTTTCAGCATGTCATTACGTCTCAATTTCTTAGCAGGTTCAAAGGCACCTTGATATGAATTAGAGACATAGAAAAGTTAAATTGAAATCAGTTTACTTCTCTTCCCCACTAACTTAAGATGAACAATGCATAGAGCTTTCTTCCTCCTCTAGTGCAGGAAGGAGAATGACAAACTCTATTTCACTTGAGAGTGAAGAGACAAGAAAAAGGAGCTGAGTTTGTCTTTGAAACCTAAGCATTTGCCACAAAATATATGATGCTGTTACAGTGTGTACTTCCTCCAGGTGCACAGAGGGAGTCTCTGCCACCACAATGTAAGGGATGTCTTGTTGTTTCTTTGTAATTTCATGTACAAGGCAACTACTCCTATTCATAATGCGTGAAATGTTCGGCCACTGGAGTGTTCTGCCTGGATGATTCTGCCTTAATTTATGATTAACATTAGTCTGGTGATTTATGGACTGCCAGATTCCCTGAGTAGAAAAACTCCCTTGAAGAAAACTTTTCACCCACAGGATGGCTCAGACAGAAAGTTTCACTTGCCTCTGCCAGCTGCAGTCTGGGATCTTGCAAGAAGAAAAGAGCAGACAGGCAAGTGGAATCTGTCAAGTGAAGCAGCAGCCTTGGCACAGCAGATAGCATTTGCTTTGGATGAAAGGTCTAACCTGGATTCACTCCTCCTCTTTCATGTTCCTTACTTCCAGGTGCCTCCCTTGAGCACATGGGTCCTGGCCAGCCCCAAAGTACAATTTCAGATCTATATTTATGTCTTCTGAAACTGTTTTATGGGAGAAGTCATTGTACTTTCATAGCTCGAGAACTTGCACCTGCTCCTCCTAGAAGCCAAGGTGAAGTGTCTTCATTTGGGAGCCCAGACCTAAGATCACTCCCACACAGGCATTACCGCTGATTTACACTGGGATGTAAAAGCAAAGTCAAATGCCAGATGCCACAGCCTGCAATTTCTTGGGAACTAGTTCTCCTGTTTGGTTACCTGGTGTAGTGTCAGCATTGTGCTTTGAAAAGGCAATGGTTCCAGGGAAGCATCACTCAAAGGAACTCCATCTTCAGAGAGTAATTTGGCAGGTGCAACACCTTTGATGACTTAACTCTGCACTCAGAAAAACAGTAACTACTTCTGGCTTAAGAATAAAGGACAGGGAAAGATGAGAACTCAAGGGTTTATTTGTAACTTATATGCTTACAACAGCAGTTCTCCCTCCTCCTCTCTCTCACTCCCTGCACTGCTCTCTTTGCTGCAGGGAGCAAAGAAAGCAGCAGGTTTTTTGGTAGCCTGGATGTGGTGAGGCAGTATGTTGTGATGTCTCCAGAAACTATTAATATCACTACTGGCTCTAGCAGAAGCTTTTGTTGTAGGTCTTGAAAGAGAAGTAAAAGACCGAGCTGGACAGGAGACTCAACCTAGATATAGTTCATCTAATTCAGATGTGAAATGTGATTATTGAATGGAGTGAGGGAATGCATACTCTGTCTGCGCAAGGTCTGTGTGTCCTATGTGGCTGTGCACAGTGCTGCTGTGCCAGGGCTGGCAGTGCGGAGGCTCTCTGAAGGTCTAAATCCATGTCAGTAAAACAAAGGGGAAATGAAGGCTGATGGTGTGTTATCAGTCTGAAATCCCACAGTACTGGAGACCAGAAGCTCTGGTTAGATGTCTGTGTTGGTTCATCATAAGTGCATGTAAAGAGGTTGACAACACGTGTTAAGAAAGATTATGCAAGATAGTTTCTCTTACTGATCCAGTTGAAGGCAATCAGCTCATGAGAATTTCTTCCAAAGTTGTCCTGGCTATGGCAGATGCCTGCAGTTCATGGGACTATTTTGTGGATGAAAAGGCCTTAAACACTTCAGTAAACTATCTCTTGGGTTTTTTTTTTTTTAATTTTGAAGGGCAATTAAATTATTTTGACCAACTTATACGTCCTCTATTTCCAGGTGTTTAGGCATCTCAGACTGGACAGTACGGTTTTTTTGTCCTTTGCCGTGCTCCTGATAAAACAAAATTATAGTCCTGAATGCTGATCAGGTGAAGGGCTAAAATGCAGAAACATCAAAATGGGAGTCAGAAACAATGAGAATATTTTCACTAGTATCTTGTTCAAATCAAGCCAGAAAATGCTGTGTGTCTCGGAGGAAGTTCTATTTACAGCAGTTTTTCTAAACCAGGATGGTAGGGATGCCTTGAGAGGAGTTATTGGCCAACCTTTAGACATTTCACCCATCTCTTTAGCTTGTGCTTTAAGTGTTTTCATTATCTGGACAAGTTTTCATAACACAGAAACTAGAATTTATTAGAGTGACTGGCTCATCCATGCTAATCTGTAACTTCAGCGAATCATCTCTTGTCACAGGATTGTGCTTTGATAAGCATAAGAAACATGCTGTTTAACAGGAGGAGCTCAAAGGCATCTCTCACACTGCCTTTTGATAGGAGAATTTTTCTCCAAGTGCTAATTATGAAATTACTTTCATTAGTGTAAGAATGTCTTGAGCAAAAGTTTGCAAATAAAGCTTTTGTCCTGACTGAATATCCTCTTTCTAGATAATATGTATAAAACATCCAGAGGTTTGAAACAAAACAATCAGACACACACACAAACCTGTTTGCATGGACTTCAGCCCGGCCATTAACATAACAAAGAAAATATGTGCTTATTCATGATCCATATTTCATAACTTCTGAAGAAGGAATTGCTGGAATAATGGCAGTAATAATACATTACTGAAGTTACATGTTGCAATCTTCAGTGTGATCTGACTACTATGGAAAAATACACCATGCTATTGAGTATCAGAGTGGGGATGTGTGTGTGCTGGGGAGGGGGACAAAGGAGGTTATGTAAAAAGTTGTAACTGCCACAAATATTATAGTAACTCTTGCTAAAAATACTGTTGAGTGCTTAGTGATGTACAAATCACAATGGTTAGGTTTTTTGTTGGTTTTTTTTTGTCCACTGCCAGCCTGAAGAACCTTCCTCCAGTTCAACACTGTGAACTCTGTCCTTGGACATCTCTTTGCAAGTGAAAACTGAACATGAGGATTTTACCAGCACTCACCTGTGAGTACTGCCCATCTGGGGTTAGCATGGTGTAGCTGCCCAGCACCTAGTGCATAGCTTTGGAGATAATGCAAAACAAAGCTATTTAAATGAGCCAGCGGGCTGCAATAAAAAGGTTCAACTCTACTTGGAAATGCCCTGTAACACTGTCTGTTTTCCAGCAAATACAACACATTCAGTAATTTGACCTGCATTTTTTTAAAAACAAATATCCAAATAACTTTTTACTGACAGGTTTTCACATCATTCTTCTGCCTTGTACAGAAGAACACAGAAACAAATAAACCAAGATCTTTGTGAGGTGCTTTCATCTTCAGTGTCCTGAGTTTTATTTTCAATAGTATAGCCTAGGTGTTGCTAATATCTATATAGCTGGGCTGCTGCATGCTTTCCTGTACAAGAGATTTTTTTTTTTTTTTCTGTTGTTGCCAGTAATGGTTAGAATTTGGCATCTGGAGAGATGTTGATCTACAAATATACCCTGTCTTCACCCACAAAACTCTCTTTTAGAATTAGCTCACTTATAAACTTCTATGGATGTCATTTTCCTTCATTAATCTTCTCCAAAGTTGGCAGCATTTCAAATTAATAAATGAAAGTGGCCATTGTAAGGTGCAGGTTTCAGCACTTGCATGTGTAAGGACTGGTGAAGAATAGAGTGAGAACTAAGTTTTCCCACACCTCTCAAATCTTCTAGGCAGCTGAGTTGTGGCTTGAGCACCTGGGTTGTCTTTCAGAGGTAGCAGCCTTTGCTGTGGTGGGACATTGCTGTCAGCGTGCTGGCTGGGAGGGGCACCACTCTGACTGAATGCAGGAGCCCAGACACACAGAGGCAAGTCGAGGGTGTGGGAAGGTGGAAGGGAGGCTCACTGCTGTCTAACAGAACACGTTTTTAAAACCCTCTTCTCCTTAAAAACATGGAAAGTTGCATGTTTAAGCTAATACAGCTCCCAGAAGAAAGCACTGGCCAGTTTTATTCACTTTTGTGCTGTTGGAGATGTGGGTGCATGGTGATCTGGTCCGCACATGAGTTTGTCCCAGGAGCTTTGCCTCCTCTAGTACAATGACTACAATGGTCAGATGGAAGTGCAGATACAACATAGTTAAGGATGGGCTCTGTGTTGTTTTAACTTTTAATGACTGTGTGGTGCAAGATGAACTGTTGTCTTTAATATGGGTAAACAGCACGTAGTACGGCAAAGTGGATGAGAAAGTCAGAATAACCTCAAAAAAATAGTAATTGCTTTTCACAATTAAATAGCTTCCTACATGATACCTGGAGAGATACCAGTGAGATAATAGATATAATCATTGTGAATCCCTTACAGTTACAATTTATCATGTACCTTAATAAATGTAAAGGCTTTCTTTTTTGTTCTTTTACTGATCCAGAATGTTATTTTCTTCATCTGTGAGGAGTTATTTTACCTTGGACACTGTGCTGCTTCTCAGGCTGGGCTGAGAAGCCCTTCTTTACCACAAGGGTGGTGAGGCACTACAACAGGTTGCCCAGTGGACTTGTGGAGGCTCCAACCTTGGAAGTGTTCAAATCCGNACAAAGATGATCTGAGAGCTGGAGTACCTCTCCTATAAAGAAAGGCTTGAAAGAGTTTGAGTTGTTCGGCCCANTACATGATACCTGGAGAGATACCAGTGAGATAATAGATATAATCATTGTGAATCCCTTACAGTTACAATTTATCATGTACCTTAATAAATGTAAAGGCTTTCTTTTTTGTTCTTTTACTGATCCAGAATGTTATTTTCTTCATCTGTGAGGAGTTATTTTACCTTGGACACTGTGCTGCTTCTCAGGCTGGGCTGAGAAGCCCTTCTTTACCACAAGGGTGGTGAGGCACTACAACAGGTTGCCCAGTGGACTTGTGGAGGCTCCAACCTTGGAAGTGTTCAAATCCGGGTTGGATGGAGCTTTGAGCAACCTGCTAGGAGGAGGTGTTCCTGCCCATGGTAGGGGATTTGAACTAGATGATCTCCAAAGTCCCTTCTGATCCATACCATTCTATGATATGAGAGGGAAATATAGAGAGTAGGATTTGGGATGATGTTTGAAACAGGGATCAGGGTGGACTTGGTAGGTATAAAGACTGAGAGAACCTAAAGACACCAGCTTAGAATCTGAAGCACCTCAAAAGAAAAAATAAGTCTGTTGTCAAGACACTGCTGGCCACATTCCTTTGCCATCTGGTGTAATGGGCATGTGGGAAAAAGCAGGCCTGGCTAAAGGATCCTTGTTTTGTGTTCAGGATGGATGTAGGGATCCTGACATAAACATTTACCAAGATCAACTGCTCTAGTCTTGGGCTCTGATTCCAAGGAGCACAGCAGCTGCCATGTTTGACCTCTGTTGTCAAACAGAGCTAAAGAGTTTCTCTTGCTTCAGGTTCGATGATTTGTAGTCTGTTTAAGCTTCTACTTACCTGTACCTGATGTGATACAGCAGCTTGCCATTTCTTTTCCAAATTTGTTCAGTCATCTTCAATTTCTGATGTGTGTTATAACAAGGCACGTATGTATGACAAGACTTGCAAAGAGGGTAGAAGTACTCAAAGCCTTATGCTTAAAGGCATGCCCATTCAGAGCAATCACTTGGAAAATCATCTATACCAAGTCTGTGTGAAGCACTCTGAAAACTCTGACTGGATTTGAACCATAAATTACACAATCAACTTCATTGAACAAGGCGGAAACCAAGTCATAAATAAAATCAAGTCAGATCAAAAATGCTGCTGTGGGCATAGTAAATTCACCAGAAAACACTGAATGCAGATGATAGCCATTGTTCTTAACAAGTTCCTGTGCATTCCTGTGATAAAGGAAACTCAAAACTCATAAGGCCAAGTGCTCAGCCAACTATTTTGCAGTGAACCAAAAACTTCTTTTTGTTTCCATCTGCATTTAATAAAGATCAGGTTCAGAAACCCAGTTTGGATACACCTTGCACTATAAAATTATACATTGGGTTATATGTTACCTATAATCAGTTCTCTGAATATAACAGTTGAGTGAGTGCATTAGAGCATGAGAAAAAACACATTCAAAAGTATATTCTTCCTATTCAAGTTAAATCTTAATAAGGAATATTATAGCATTTTCAAAGCAAGGATAATGGGAAGGACTAAAACGTTTAGTTACTGCAGCCTCAGTTACGAGGCATCAGGATCAGGACACAGAAGTAACGAGGGTTTTTTTTCTGTCTTCCAGGTTTCCAGGGAGCTGATCCTTTTGTGCAGGTGGGAAAGGAGCACTGACTAGAGGAGTGCTTGACACCACATTTTTATCTACTG
Organism: Semnornis frantzii; assembly: GCA_013399775.1. NCBI lineage: Eukaryota > Metazoa > Chordata > Aves > Piciformes > Ramphastidae > Semnornis > Semnornis frantzii. The sequence goes on along the minus strand of VWYK01061043.1, from coordinate 27,659 downwards.
CTGATGGAAAGCGATGACAGATGAAGATCTGGCATCCATCCACCAATATAGCAAGAGAAAGAAAAGGGTGTGTGCCACTTTTGCAGGAGGTTTTCAAGGTATCCAGCTTGCCTGAGCAAAACAGGTCAAAGTACCTCCCCAAAGTGAAGGTCTGGATTGGTTCAACTATTCCCAAAAGGCAAAGCAGCTGACCATGCAGGTATGCAGCACCTCCTGAGACTGATGCTATCTCTGCTGAGATTAGTTATCAACAGGGTGTGGTCAGATCTTTCTGCTGCTATCTTTCTAGTGGTTCTGGGTAAACACAGCTCTATATGATTAGTGAGTAACAAATAACAAGCAAATGTGTATTTTTATTGAGTAATTAATTAATTACATGCCTCACTGAGAGTCTCTCAGAGTGGAGTATGTAAGCGGGCTGGTGTGTGCATTTGAACTGGCTGGAGTTTGAACTGAGGCAGCTGCAGCAGCATGCTGATGTGCGCATTACTTTCCTCACATCCTCATACATATCTTATCCTGATCCAAGTGCTTCAACATTCCAGTGTCCTGCCACAAAGCCAAGCAAGGCTCACACAGCTGAGAGATGGCTTTGTGTGACCCCCACCAGCTGCAGAGCATGCAGCCTTGTGCTTTTGCATTTCTCCTTGTGTGCTCAGGGTGAGGGCCTGGGATAAAAAGCCTTTGGTCATTCAAAGCTGATCCTTCAAATCTCAGATTTCAGCCTAGTATAAAACAGGTATCTTTGCTGAGAGGAAGAGTGTGAAAATAACAAAATGATTGTGCTTAATACTTACATGCTTTGCATTTCACAAGTGCAGGCACGGTGACTCTATGTGATAAGGAGCTACCATACACAAATATATCAGACCACAGAGCTATCTTTTGCTCTCTGTGCTAACCCTTTGGATCTACCATGATGCTCTTGTAGCTTTACTGTCAGGAGTCAGAAGTACACTATCAGAGCCTTCAGCTCAGGCTGTGGCTGTACATCTGACAGCAGGCCAACTCAGATAGCCATCAGCTCCATCAGTGCATCTGGCAAGACATGTGTTGTACAAACAGCTAACAGAAGTAAAAATTTTAAACAAGAAGGAATAAAACCTGTCCCTGTCATGCTCAACAGGACCTTTTATTTCACCTACCACTAATTGGCACTTTTGCACTTGCTCTCTCCTCAACTCTGCCCCACATCACCATGATGGCAAAGTATTGATTAATGATGCCATTGGAAGTATGGGACCCTTCACGGTGTGGAGCTGAATGATTTAGACACCTCCTGGATGTCAGAGCTTAGGCATGCTGGAGGGAGATTTCTTCTGCTCTTGGATCATTGATGAACAAGTGTCAGTCTTTGGTGAGTTTGATCTTTCCATGTATTTGCACAAGTAAGTTGGTAAGCAGTACTAATCAGCATCTTTTTCACTTTAGCAACAGAAGACACTGTGTGCATTACTTGGTACCTACTGTGACAGTTCTCATGGTTTTTCTGTATCTTGGGAATTTCTGATGTCTCCTAATAATGGCGTTAATAACTCAGAAGGGAATTGCATGAGCAGTGCTGCCAGACATGTGATTGGAGATGTTACTTTAGAGGAAAGATGCATGATGTTGGGATACATTTTCACATTCTGTCAGTCACATTCCCCATCTTCACATGTAGTACTAACTGGCTAAAAGGTTACATATGGAGGAAAATTGTAATTGGAGTAGAGGAGAAGAGAGTATCAAGACAGCTTCTTCTGTTTGGACCATCAAGGTGATAGGATTGTCATAAAGAGTTCAAAGTCTAATTAGCAGCTTCTTATGAGTGGTTGTTTAAAGGGCTGAGACTGAGGCTGGTACTATTTATCATGATCAATAGCCAGGATGATGGGGTAGAGCACATCCTCAAAAAATCTGTGGATGACACCAAATTGTAGTCATGGGGAATGGTGACCATACTGGATGCTAGGGCTGCTATTCAGAGAGATTTCAACAATCCAACAAAATAGACTGACAAAAATGTTATGAAGATCCACACATCTGTAACTAGAGCAAAACAATTCTTGCCAATGGCACAGGCTGGGGATCAACTGCCTTAGCTGTATAGAAAAGTGCTGGGGTCTCTGGTGAGCAACAGGCTATGCAGCAGCCAGCAAAACCCTCTGCAGAAATGGAAGCTAACCACACTCTGGGCTGCACTAGCAAGAGCATATCAGAAGGACAGGAGAAGACATCATGTCTCTTTATTTGGCACTTTTGAGGCCACATGAGGGATAGTGTCCAGTTTTGATCAGTGGGACAAGGCCAGAAGAGAATTACCAAGATAATGGAGGCCTGGAACATACAACAAATGAGGAGAGGCTAAAACAGGTCAGCTTGTGCCACCTGAAAAAAAATGTGTTAAGGTGGGAAAGATTTGCAGGAACCTACTAGCTGATGAAGGGTTATAGAGAAGGGAGAGCAGACTCTTTTCTGAGGTACAGGAAGGACAAGATATAACAGGGGACATTTGGGTCAGGTATAAGAAAAAGACTCTGCAGTAAGAATGGTTCAGTAAGAATGGACATACAGCCTCTGGAGGTAACTGGGCCTCCATCTCTAGACATGTTCAGGGTTCAAAACTCTAATCAACCTGCTCTCACTTTGAAGTTGGGTCTACTTTGAAGGTTGAGTTGGACTATGTGAACTGCAAAAGATCCTTCCAACCAAAATCACTACATGGTTGTGTTGTTTGAACTGTCAGTTCCCATTCTGCTTGCATCCTGCATATCTCAGTCTTTTCTTTCTCCAGTTCACCATTCATTTGTCAGGAGTAGCTTGGCTTGTGTGCCTTAACTTTGGGATGAAAAATCCAGTTTACTCTTCAGTTAGCTCTGCCTCTGCACACTGCTGCACATCTGATCAGACATTTGCATGGAGGGGTCATATGGTTTTGTCAGTTTGCCACCATTGCTGCAAGGACAACTTGACCTGAGGGAGCTACTTCTGGCAGACGAATAGTAACCATTGAGGGAAAATTGTTAGTAGTGGGGCAATTGCGTCTTTGAGTTGCTTACTGAAACTACTGTGAATTATAAAATGTGGTTGATTTCAATCACCCTGGCCCTCAGAAGGCATCGACTGCTGTTCTTAAAGCCTAGATTCTCATTTCAGATAGTATCTTCAAGATAACATCAATAAACCCTGGTCATCATGGCAGGAAATACAACAAATGTCCCTGCTGTCTTTCCAAACAGTATGACAGCTACTGTTAAAATTATGCCTGTTTCTCTTCAAAATCACTATTGCCTTTTTCATTTTAATTGTTCTTTCTTCTCTCTCAGCATCTGTACAAACCCCGCCTTGTTTGCCAGACATCTCAATGTTACTCACTATGGGATGAAGATGCACATAAATATACACATAAAACTGTGCACAGATAGGGAAATATCATCAACCAGCCCATCATAGGCAGCTGTCCCAGCTGCTGAGGAGCTTGAGCCACAGAAGAGTAGCAAAACTCAAGCCCAAGAAGCCAACGTGTCTTTTGGAAGCTGCATGCAGCCCACTTGCAGCTCCGTTTGTTCAGCTGTAGATGAAGCCTGCAATTAAAAACAGTGTTAAATTAACAGCTTGCAGAAACCCGAACATTTCAAATGCAGTGCTACAGAGGTAGCAAGTACCGTTTAAACACAGCATGAAAAATTTTTTGCTCCTCTCAAACCATCCTCCCCTCTCCTTCCTGCTTGTGCTGCATCTCTGCAGAGGTGCTGGGTGCCTATGAGGTCAGTGTTCCTGCTCTCTTCTGGTGTTTTCTGAGCTATTTCTTTGACATGAGGTCCAGAGGGACCTCTGCTCCTTGAGTCTGATGGCTGGTCTGTCACTCATATCTTCACTCTGTGAAACAAGACTCTTGTCCCCTGAGAGCTACCAGGCATGGCTTGTCACTCTCCCCTGGAAAGCACAACAGTCCGTTGTGCCCATAAGTAAATGTCTCTTCTAACAGCAGCAAAGAAAGTCCACAGGAAACAGACAGCTCAAAGCACCAACTCAGCAGACTTCAGGGACATAGGCAGGTTCTCTGCATTTAATATCTGCACGAGTGAGGAGGAGCAGGTGAGCATCAGTGAATGCTCTGCACCATCTTTGTAGCATTGGAAGGAGCTGACATCCGGAACTGGAGCGGCAGGCCATCTCCTTCAACAGAGCTAACAATGTCAGACAAAGTAAGGCTCTGACTCTTCAATCCTTGCTCCCTCCTGGGAAGAGCAGAAAAAAGGTAAAGCTTTCATTAGTTACTTTCTTTGAAATCATCAGTAACTGACTGCTTCACCCAAGCAGCAGCTTATGCAGTTTGTCCTGCTTGTCTCTGGGAAAAGGGAGGCCCACTGTAAATCAGAGGTTGTCTGCTCACAACTGCAGCCTGCCTCCCTCTGCCTGCTGTGGGACTAGTGGGAGCACACTGCACTTTCCCTTCCAAGCACTGCCTTTTGCCCCATTGTCCTCCACTCTAGGGATATTCTCACAACCAACACTAACCTAACCTCTGTTGTGGTGAGCTCACCTTTCGTCTATGGTGTTAAAAGCTTTCTAAACCTGTTGGGTTGTTTGGTTTTGTTTGTTTGTTTGTTGTTGGTTATTTGTTTTTTTTTTTCCCCTAAGGTAAATGCCTCTGTTTCAGACTGAGTCATATCTCTTTATGCCACTTGTGCTGACATGCTGAGGTAAGTGGTGTGAAGTACCTGTCTCTGACTAGATGCTGCAGCCTGGCATCCTACAAGTGTGAGGATGTAACAGTCCAGGAGTTGAAACTATCCAGTATTTTCAAGATTGAGATGCAAATAACAAACTCATCCTTAGCATTGCAGTCATAGTGAAATGCCATACTGGCTCCCAGAATGCTAAAGAGCGCTGGTCTCCTATCCTGCTCTTTCTGCCTGACAGTGAGGACACCACTCAAGATTTCCTTTTCTCGTGCAACATTAGCTGCTGTAGCTGCTTCATGGGACTGTTGGTAACCCATAATACATTACGACATCCTTTAGACTTATGCCAGGGCACAGTCTTTGTCTGTGCAGCATGGGATCAGAGGTACATGAGCCTTTGAAGTGTGAACTTTTCTTACTTTATTTCACTGGGTTCATCTACTCATCATAGCTTTCTCTTCCTTGTTTCAACTTGTTTTTCTTAATCAAAATCTTATTAGTTCCCTGCAAAGTCACCCTCTATGTTGCACATGGACCTCTCTGATGGAGGGGTTTGAAGAAGTGCCCAGTATATGCCTTGAATGCAGTCTCATGGAGGGTGGTGAGACACAGCACATGGTGCCCGTCTTAAGTATCCTGCACCATTGACACTTAGGAGGGTACAGAAGAAAGAAGATCCCAGAAGTATGGTGAAGAGGAGAAAAGACCAAGTCATCACCAAGAAAGGCAGGTGACCTGTTCTGCCTGGGTGTCTGCACTCAGCTGCAGTCCAGTGAGACCAAAACTTGATGTACCCAAACTGTGCGGTAGAATATGTATTAGGAGTTCAAAGTCAGAGCGTAACATTAAGAAGCAGCTTTTGCTGCAGTGCTACCTTCCAAATGATAAATAATTACTCTGTCTATGTAGTAGAAACCTTGCTTTTCTCATGTCCAGTTCTTGAGCCAGCTCTTTCTAGGCGCACCTCAGTGGTGTGCAGACCAGGAGCTGGTCCACGCTGCCTTACAGCAGCTCTTTTCCAGTCCCAGGCACAGCCATCTCTGGCTATACTATGAGAAGCAGCAATATTATTACATTAGATCAATATTATACAGCTTAACTCTGTTCCCAGGGTCTTATTTAGAGTAGGATTGAGAAGATTTTTATACTGGCTTGTGTTTCTCACAGCTGGTCCCTCACAGTCTGGGGTTTCTCTTGATTCCTTTGCTTTCCTTGTGCACCTGCCAGGCTTTCTGGGGTACCTCAGAAGCTAATTGGCCTGGATTTTTGCTTTTCTCCTCCTGTGTATGCCAGTGTAACTGCAATGGTAGTGCTAAGCCCAAACATTTTGCTGTCTTAAGTCTGTCTACTGTGTGAAGCCATTTTCCCAAGGTAAATAGAAAGTACTGCACTGTCACTAGCGCTGCAGGAGTCTCAGGGTTTCTAGCAAGAAGAACAAATGAAAACTTCTTTTCTTTTCCTTGCTATTTATTTGATTTTGAAGCATTTTGTTGTTCTTCCCTAATTTAGAAGAAGTGAAGAAGATAATTAGATATGTCACTGCATATTTGCATTCCTATGACACTGCTGGTGGTCGCTGACAAACTGAATGGAAGTAGCAGAGGCACAGACCACGTTTTATTTTCTTTTACTTAAGGAGGCTCTCTTAGCTTCTTGGAGGTTTTTCTGAAGCGTGTTCTCTCACCAGCCCATCCAGTCATCCTCACAAAATAGCTTGTCAAACAGTCAATGTCTGCTGTTCTGCCATGCTTGTTAAGGCTGCCTATGAAGACTAGCTAAGACTAAACTTTGGACTCTTAAAAGGACAGAGGTTAATTCCAACCTCAAGTGCTCGGATCTGAATGTTACTCCAGGCCCAAAGAATGCTGTCTGTGCTACTGTAATGATTTGAAACAGAACACAACAGGTTAAACTGAATCAGTGGGTTAACCTGCCTGTTTTCCCAACACTGAAGTGAAGGAAAAGTGACACACAAAACCTCAAGTTTGTGCCCCAAAAAAGTGAGATAAGAATAGATTCTACTGAGCAAAATACAGTTCTGGTGCTCCTATCACAAGAGGGATATGGACATGCTGGAGCATGCCCAGAGAAGGGCCATGAGGATGTTCAGAGGGCTGGAGCACCTCTCCTATGAGGACAAACTGAAAGAGTTGGGGCTGTTCAGTCTGGAGAAGAGGAGACTCCCAGGTGACTTCATTGTGGCCTTCCAGTATCTGAAGGGGACTTACAAAAAAGCAGGGGAGGGACTTTTTAGGCTACCAGGTAGTGACAAGACTAGGGGGAACGGAATAAAGCTGGAGGTGGGTAGATTCACACTGGACATAAGTTTTTCACCATGAGAGTGGTGAGGCCCTGGAATGGGTTACTCAGGGAGGTGGTTGAGGTTCTGTCCCTGAAGGTGTTTAAGGCCAGGCTGAATGAGGCTCTGGACAGCCTGATCTAGGGTAGGGTGTCCCTGCCCATGGCAGGGGAGTTGGAACTAGATGATCCTTGTGGTCCCTTCCAACCCTGACCTATTCTGTAATTCTATGAAAATCAGATAATGTAGTACAAGACGCATAATTACCTTAGGCTATTTGCAGACAATGCACAAGCAGCAGCAAGCAGAAGCAAGCAAGGCAAAAACTCAAGTCAGAAAACTACTCCCCACCCCTCCTTGTCCCACCATCATCCCAGTAGAAGAGATAACAACTCAGAAGCAGCGACTGGAATAATGTTACAGTTTCAAGACTAGTGTTGTAACTCTAAATTTGAGAGAGTTCAAGAGTACTTCCCAAAAGGGACTGAACAGAACATAGATGATTTATTCTCATTTCATTGGTTTGTTATTTTTCTATAGATTTGGGAGTTCAGAGTGTTCTCCCTCTTGCTTGCTTGCTTTTTCCCACTAACTCTGTCTGCCCTTGCCTGCTCTGCGCTGGTCATTCATTTGGACCATTGGTAAGACTGGGAGTGAGGAGGGGATAATATTGTCTTAGCTGGTACACAGCCCTCCAGACTTTTTGTCCAGGAGGGTTAGCTGGGGTTTTATCTAGCTGCAAATGTATTTATATATATTTATTACCTTTTATGTTTACCTTGCTTAGTAAATAATAATTTAATTTTACCTCCAAATTGTGAGCAGTGTGGTAATTTACCTTTGGGGAGTAAATCCCAAACTCTAACAGGAAGCCTCCCATGTTACAATATGAACTTCAAGCCCCACAGTACTTTGCTCCAGCCAAGTGCTTTCACTTTTGAAGCCGGCATAACAGCAGCAGTTTCAACGCAGCGCATGACAGCTACCTCCAAGGCACAGAGGGAAGTACAGAAACCGGCAGAGCTGATGAAGGACTGCTGCTTTCCTCATCTCTCATCCTTTTGTCCCAGTTTGGTGACTCTACCACTCCTCCCTTTGCTTGCTGTGATACCAATATGTAGCCTCAAGGGATCTGTAGCCTGGGGCTTTCAGCCCAGGGAGCTTGTTTTCCTGGTAGCAGTCACATGGCAGAAATCCTTGCTAAACACAGTTCGTATTTCAAGGAGGAGCAGGCTGCACTACCGCGGCCTTCCAGCCTTCAGCAATTACAGATCTTTTTGTAGCTGAGCAGTAGAAAATCTAGACAGCAATTTCATTGTATGAGGTTTCAGTGGTGAGATCAGAAAGAGACAGCAGATTTAACTCTTAGTTGAGCTATGCACATAAAGATACTTGCTGAGTCATTATTTTGTCAATTAGACACTTGGACCTGGGCTTGTCCTGAGTCCCTATTTGACTCAGTTCCTATGCCTCTGTTGGGGAACTATGTGGCCAGACAGGGTTCTTGGCGACTAGTGGTGTTTCCCAGAAGCCCTATGCATGTTTGGGACCATGGAGGTGGGTGGGCAAGGTCTGCGAGTGCTGGAAGACAGATCCCTTCAAGAGTCAGGGTAGTGGCACCGCTGGTGCCATATAGAGAGTGTAAGGTACATATGAAATCTGGATAGTGAAAAATAGGAAGTAAAAAATGGAAGAAAAAGCTCATCCTAAGGAGGAACCATGACAGAGCACTGATTTTACTTGAATTTTTTTCTCTTACACTCTTCTATCTAACAATTCAATTACTTTGTCCCTATCCTACCGGAACTGGAAGAGATGAATTTTCCATGCAGTGGCTCTCTTGAGGTTTGGAAACATAATTTGTTTTCCCGTTCCCTTTCTGCCTGCCTCTCAGTGCTTCCCATGGGCCTGATCTTGTGCTGTGCTGTGAATCTAGGTGCCCTGGGGACTAAAGATGTTGTCCCTGCCTGAGTAGCACAAGATAATGCAGGAACATTGATGTGCATCTTTAATGAGTGGTGAAAGAGAAGTAGTATTTGCTAGGAATAGTCCTGTGATGCAAATTTCTGGTGTAAATTTGACTCATATCTGCTACAAGAGTTTAATAGATATTTACTAGCAAAATATTTATGCTGGTGAGGGTGCGTGTGGAGGGCTGGGGACATGGGGGAGGGCGTGGAAGAAATGAAAGGAGATTATTCTTAGAAGCAGACTTTACAGTTTTCTACACTCTTCTGCTGGCCACTTTAATTTGAACTTGCTGAGGCAGGGCAAAACCTTACTGCATTGCATTGTCCAATGACAACCTTTCTGCATAGACAGAGGAAAGCAGCCGCTCTGGAGAGCAGCCAAACAGAGAGGGATCTGGGAGTACTGGTTGACAGGTGACTGAACATGAGCCAGCAATGTGCCCAGGTGGCCAAGAAGGCCAATGGCATCCTGGCCTATATCACGAATAGTGTGGCCAGCAGGACCAGGGAAGTCATTCTGCCCCTGTACTTAGCGCTGGTTAGGTCACACCTTGAGTACTGTGTCCAGTTCTGGGCCCCTCAATTTAAGAAAGATGCTGAGGTGCTTGAACATGTCCAGAGAAGGGCACCAAGGCTGGTGAGGGGGCTGGGGCACAACCCTACGAGGAGCAGCTGGTGGAGCTGGGATTGTTCAGCCTGGAGAAGAGGAGGCTCAGGGCAGACCTCATTGCTTTCTAAGACTACCTGAAAGGAGGTTGTAGCCAAGTGGAGGTTGGCCTCTTCTGCCAGGCAACCAGTGACAGAATGAGGGGACACAGTCTCAAACTGCGCCAGGGCAGATTTAGGCTGGATGTTAGGAAGAAGCTCTTCATGGAAAGAGTGATTGGGCATTGGAATGGGCTGCCTGGGGAGGTGGTGGAGTCACCATCCCTGGAGTTGTTGACTGGATGAGGCACTTAGTGCCATGGTTTAGATAATTAGAAGGTGTTGGGTGATAGGTTGGACTTGATGATCTCGAAGGTCTTTTCCAATCTGTTTAATTCTGTGATTCTGTGAAAACAATACTCTCTTTTCTTCCTTTGCTCTGATGTTAAATGATCCCAGTTCCCTTGCTTGGTTTGCCTGTCTCTCTGTTAGCTGAAAGCCATGAGGTCTTCCTGGTTAGGAGAGCTGCTGTAATAGCACCACTGGAGGACAGGCAAACACAACTGGATCCTGACAGTGTGTATACACACATGCACACATACATTTGTGTCTGGGGATGTGGTCTCCTGTTGAAGACTTCTTCCCATATTTACCTTCTCCTTGCCACCCTCTTATGAGATGTGTGACATGTGGCAGGACTACCACTTCATTACATGATGGTTACCCCTTCATATCAGCTTCTCTTCTTCGGTATTATCTTCTAAACTCTTAAAATACTTAGGGGGAGGGGAGGGAAAGTCCTTTTTGCATGAACTATGCAGTCAGTCTGTAACTAAAGGAGTAATGGCATGCGTGCCATTTGCACGTGACCTAATCCAGAGTTTGTCTGTGTTTCCAAAACAGTCCTTCCTGTGACTGATGTTCTCAGCTGCTGCTTTGTTTCCTTAAAAATCTGAGCCTGGACAACACATTTCAGATCCATTTGACAGCTGCCAGGGGTTACTTTGAGAAATGCCTGGAAGCTAGTTAGGGTATGTGTATGTGTGTTGCTGATGTTGTTTAAATATCTCTGGGGCAATATTTTTAAATACATTTAGAAACCTTATAGTTTAGAGAAGGTAGGTGCCATGGAGGTTTTCAAGAAAATGTGCACTTCTTAGCTGTGAATTGTAACCTCTAAGTATTTCTGGAAAATCCATCTGTAAGTTGTGAGCTGAATGAAAGCAGAGCTATTGGCAGAGTTCTCAGTGATGCCTGGGTGCAGCACCAAAAGGCACACCAGCAAAATCATTGTCCGGCAGAGTTGTAGAGCAGACTTTGCTTTGGCTTACCAGCATGAAGCACCGCACTCAGGAGGCAGAGAGCAAGGAACTGCAAGGAGAAGGCTTTTATTGATAACTCAGAAGGCAAAGTGTTTAGTGTTGGATCAGAGCTGTTGTATTCCTTGACGTAAGGCTGCACAGGAAGGGCAACTGTGTATTTTTAAAGATAAACAGTGAGTATACCAATTAATCTGGTGCCTGAACAGAGCAAACACAGCTGTCTGTGGTTGCTTCAAAGCAGCACAGAGATCCCTGGCAGGAAAGGGGAATCCTGCCTCTTGCTGCTGCTTTTCTCATCTCACCATTGAGGAAAGACAGGTCTCTGCCTGGCAGCCTCACCTCTCCCAAATCCACAGCATGGTCAGTGTACATCACCCAAAAAACAGGAGAACCTTGCCTGTTGCTGGATCCCTGCACTGCTACTGAAACTCCTGCTTTGACTTTGTGCCTGTATTGCAATATTCCCAAATCCCACCTACTGTGTCCCGGTTATGTCTTTCCTTTTTAGGAAGGGCCAGGAGCTGTGCATTGCCCCAACTTACTCTCTTCTTTAGTGAAAAAACTCTCACACCGCAACACCCCGGGAGCTGCAGATGAAATGTAGTTTCCATTTCAGAGCACACGCAGGTCCTTAAAACACCTCCTTGTCTGTTTGTCTGGGGCATTGTTCAGGGAAAGCTCTTGGGACATCAGGGAAGCATAGGAGGACATAATGGCCCCAGGTGTTGTGTGAAGAGCCCTGAGCCAGGCTGCATTCTCAGGATGCACTCTGCAAAATGTAAAATGATTTGGAAATTATTACCATTCCCAAAGGCCAAAATCCTGGATTTAGCACTGGTGAGCAGTTGCCAAGCTGTGCACTGAGTGAAAGAGAAATTGCTTCACTACCGTTAGGTCAGCCTGCAGACAGGGGAGAAAAACAGGTACTCTATTTAAGCACCACCAGCAAGACTTTTATATCCCAGAAGGGGAAGCACTGATTCAGATCAGAGCACTGTTACCCAGTCTGTGCCTCTGAGAGCATCTCCAAGATAACAGGTCATCATTTGCTTTCTGTAATGGGAGGAGCTGCTTCTAACATTACTCAACCATGGGCTTTTCCCTGATGTGTACACTGCATGGCACATCCTGCTCTTATTCCTAAGGAAAGGCATAGTTTCTGTCTCTGGATTAGGGAGAGAAGGCAGGTGCTCCTCATGCCTTCCAAGAAGAGTAACGAAACACTCTATGCAGGTTTGAAAAGAATTGGAAATTTAAATGGACGTATTATTCATAACTACATCTAACAGTACAGAAACATATAAAATACACAAATTCATAGCCCTTGGCCACGGTTCTCAAAAAAATCCCCCTATGCCAAAGCTTTTCATGACACCCTCCAAACCAGGCCTCAAATGCTCCCCCCCATACCTCGCTGCCTTCTGTCCCCTCTAGGCACAAATGACACAGGACAAATTAGCTTGCCAGCTCAAGGCCTTGCTCACCTGCAACCCAAAGATAAGGGAGCCCATGATGCCAGAAAAGGGGAGGAGAAGAAGGGGCAGAATTGACTCTGCAGGCAGTTTATATAGCAGGGACACAGGCATTATGGGATTACATGTTCTAGTGTCCAAAAGATTGCATTTTCCAGTGTCCAACCCCTGGACCTATCTAGCGCTTTCTGGAGGACCTTAAGGAACTCTGTGGTTCTTAAAGACATGTAGTCTTAAACCCACGACAGCTTCCCAGTGGGCTGTTTGGAGGGGTGGATAGGCTAATCCCAACGTGCTGCCCTGTGTGGGCTGCAGAATGCATGTCTCTCCCTTCCATAAACCGATCACTGCAAAGCGAACAACCTGTGACATCCCCACACTGCCCAAGCGAGCATCCCAGGGAACCGTGTATCAGGGCGTGACTCAGCCACGCATTTTCTTTTTCAGTAAAGAAAGGCAATCCTTCTACCACCTGCAGCTCTCCCAGAAGTGCTGGTGAAAGGTAGGCTGGGGAAGCTCCTGCTGGCACTCAGCAGAAATCAGCAGGAGGGCACCTTGCCTGTGGCAAGAAGCCCTGGAACCTGGGAAAGGAAATGGACTTGTTGAAATACACTCACACGGGTGACAGGGCGACATGGTGGGAAAAAGATTACGTTGCTGAAAGATAGAAGTCAACTCGGCTCAGCAAACAGCAAGCAACACTAAACAGAAAAATCCAAAGCTTCTTGCTGGAGAGGGGTTGCAAAGTACTTGGTGCCCTGGCTTGGATATTTTTTTTATGAATATGTTCCCACTGCCCATACTGTGTTGGATAAATAAGAGGAGAGAAGTGGGAAGAGCAGAGGCCCTTTTGTGTACCTGGCTGCTGATTGTGACAGCCCATTTTGTACATGAAGGCAGACAGGCTTCAGGAAACTGAGAGAAACAATGAGGTTCTGCCTTGCTGATAGGACAGCTTGATGAGTGCGGGAGAGGAAACACTTCAATGACAAGGGTAGGGTAAGCCAGAGGCCAGAGGGCACATTTTTTCACACTGCAAGGGCTTTTTGGTGTTAGTGTTGCACTCGTTTAATAAAGCTCAGCACAGGCCAGCACTTGGCTTGTGGGGTCAGCGCCTCTCAGCTGGATGGGGCACGGGGTTCCCAGTTTGAGAATCAGAGAGGTCAAGAGGAAAAATACTGTAGGAGTTCTTCCTGAAAAGGGACAAGAAGTCCCTGTGAGAGGTGGCATTGCTGCCTCTTTTGCAAATCTGAAGAAAATTGAAGAAAAATAGCCTCAGAATTCACCTTGCAGTAGTAGGAAGGAGGCACTGCTGAAGCCCCACTTCAAGTCTGGAGCTACCTTCAGCATCCCTCTGAAAATCTGACTCCTGATGAGGCATTTCAGGGAGAACTAAGTCCTTTAGAAACTCTATCCTGAATTACAAGTGCTCATCTCCTTCAGCTCTGCCCCCTCTGATCCTTTAATTTTCCCACCCAGCTCAGAGTGGTATTATGAAAGTGAAATCATTGATGCGTATTAAGTGCTCTGAAAGCAAACAAAAACAATATGTAACATTTTGCTGGGTCAAGATCTGAGGCCCATGTTTCATTTTCCTTGAGCTGTCAGACATAACTCTCACTCCAGGAGTTTTAGTTTTTACTGCTTGTAAGCAGCACAAGGAGCTACCCTGATTCCCATGCCCACCTCCCTGCTACAGTCCCATGCCCTGACAGCTCTCTCATCACAACTCTTTTCCAGGGTGACTGTAAGCTGGAGTCCTGAGATGCTCCAAGTTACAACACTACAGAATCGCAGCCTCACCAAAACAGAGTGAAAATAGGAGACAAAGAGGAAGCTACAGAAGGAAAGAAGACTTGCATGAGGTTTGTGTACATCTTTATATCATCCCAGTCATTTAGGATACACATTGAAGCAGCCTCTGAAACTTATTTTTGGCAGAGGCTCCCCTTGTGCTCGCAGCTGTATCCTTTGTGTCCTTGCACTAATGTGGTAGATGAGGTAAATGATGGATCCAAATACACCAGGGAGCAGAGGAAGAAATCACCTGTCAACAAGGCAAGCCAAAAGCCTAAAGCAGCAGCTTCCTTATCGCTGTCAAATTTCCTGCAGGCTTTGCAAGGAAGAGAAGTTTTAAATTGCTTTTACGCACCCCTGCCTGCTTGAGTGCACAGAAGAAACAAAATTGGATTCAGAAGCAACTGGCTGGTCTTTTGTTCAGTATGTGGCCTCATGCCTTATTTGCAGTTTGCAGCGTAAGCACTGTTGTCAAGCCAGAGCTATTTGTTTCCTCCAGGCTTCTCTATGGGACTCATCAGTGTGACATGGGATAACTTCAGACATCAATTAAATTCTATCAGAACAACCCTGTGAGACTGAGTAGGGCGAAACAAGAGGAAAAGCTTTGTGTCTCTGAGGGCTCATCTCTGCTGCAAACCAATCCCAAATTTCAAGTTAAGTACACAGAAAACAAGGGACTGTGATGACCTTTGGGTTAAGTAACTCACCCAGTTTGCATGGGAATCTTGTGGCAAAGGCTGGACTAAAATCTAGTGCTCCTGGACAGTATTTAGTCCAGATAATCTCCATGAAATTACTCCTTCTCCTCCCAAAGGCTCCTTCCTCACTCATTCACTATACAATTTCTTCACTGAAAGAGACTCCATCATTACTCGGGCATGATGCATCCATACCGTATCCCTATACCTTGTGCTACAGGGACAAAATAAAAGGCTCTAAAGTCTGTACACCGTTGTATGTGGGGAAAATGTGTTGGAGAACATTTGTGGTAGAGTGTGCAATCTTTTTAGTCTTCTGCATTCCTTTCTTCTGTCAAGTAGCCTTCCTTGCACATTTAGATTGCAGTTGGGCAGTACAGTACCCTCCTAGCCTTGCATTGCCTGTGCCCAGCAGAAACATCACTCAAATCTCACCAGCACTACCTGGGGAAATCTCCTAGTTCCTGAGGCTGAGAGATATGGCACAGCTTGTATTGCCCATCGGAAATTTCTCTTGTCCCTGGGCAGGCTTAGCTTGAAGAGAGCTGTCCCTGGCACGTGAGAACAATATATGTGTACTGTGGACACCAGGCCAAGGAGCATGCAAATTAATTGTTCACAGGTGATCAAAGCCTAGTATTTGACCCCACACCCTGACCTTGTTTTATATATTAGCATAAAACTTAACTGGAGAGGACAGGAGAGGCAAGATTCTCATTTCTAGTGGCCATGACCCAAAGAAGGATGCTACCAAGGAGGTAAGCTCAAGGACATGACTTATAGAAAGTGAGGGTCATCTGCCACAGCCCAGCTCCCTGACTGTCCTTGCAGTACTGTGTCTGTGAGGCACTGCTGACTCTTGAAGGCTGTTTTAGAGCCTCAGAGGTACAGAGGCTCTGCACAAAGCCTACTGTGCAAGAGCTCAGCCCCATCTGCCCTGCTGGGGTCACACAGAGCAAGGCAGGGGACTCAGTGTGGGGCACAATGCTGGCATAAGGCTGCCAGATGTTGAGACGGACAGGGCTTGTTGTTCCTTGCCAAAGCTGCTGTGAGCACAGACCCATCATTGTGGGAGTGTCACGCTCTCCCAAGCAGCTAGCAGTCTTTAATGAGCTTTGTCAAACTGAGATTGTGGTAAAATTGAGATAGATTTTTATGGGAATGATAAAATGAAAATCATTCCTGACGGAAGGCAGCTCCTGATGAAGGTTTTGGGCTTTGAACTATATTGTTGTGAGTTCCTTGTACAAACCAAAAATAGGTAACTTTTAAGTTGAACATTTTTGCATGACTATGCTTTTTTGGTCTTTATGTTTCTTTTCCAAAAACAGGCAAGATTTTTTGACTGAAGGTCTCCCTTTACTGTGTGGAGGACACAGGAGTATGGAAAATTTCAGGATCTAAATCTGTAAAGCATTTACTGAAATTATAATCAGCAGATAAAAAGAGATTATACTGGGAAGCACCAGGTGGTCTCAATGATAAATTACAATACCAGTTCAGCTTAAAATAAATCTAAAATACATTTTGTAAGGCCTTATATACTCTGAGATTGTGTTTCTACAGTACTACTGTACTTCACTCCTTAGGGATATGTGTGAGCTTCTGGCAGGAGAAGAAACAAGACCCAGGAGGAAAGGAGGTGAAAGAAGAACTAGTCACTGCCTGCATATCAGTCAGCCAGCTCTGCCTTGTCCATGCAGCTGCCAAGAACTTTTGTATGACAATGACAGTAATACAAAAACCTGTTAAACATAGGTTGGATATTTATTGAGGAGAAGTATCTACAGTAATCCAAGTTTGGTGGAGGTGTCTTGAATGTGTCGTTGTTCTTAATTATTGAGCTCTGCACTGCTGCAGCAGATATTTTTTAAAAAAACAGTGTTCCAGCATACTGCTGCTTGCTAAGTGAAATGAAAGCATGGCAACTCTGCATATTTTTGCCCTTGCAAACTTGACAGTGAAACTTTACTGGTTCTGTCTCCAACCTTTCACTTCCCAAGATTCCGGTTATGGCATAGGTCTCCAGTTATGGCCTTTATTCTCTTTATAAGAAGGGGCACTATGGCTTATCCAGGTGGTGTGAACTCTGACCATAGAGTCTGAAAACTAGAGCTGAATAGATCTGAGAAGATACAGACTCTGTGTCATTTGGCAAACAGCAGCTACAGACAATACCCAAGATAGAGCTGTATGGATACCTGAAGACCTTTTTTGGTGCTTTGCAAAGATCACCAGAATGTGCTGAGGAGCTCCAGCACTGCTTGTGAATGTGGAGGACGGAGGAGTGGAACTGCTGCAAGCTGGTGTGCCTCTTCCATTCACCTGAAAGTCAGCAGCACGACTTCTCTCCTTGCCTCAGGGAGTGGGGAAGGTGACTATGCTAGCCACATTACCCTTCATCTCACCTTTGATCTGAGAAGTCCAAATATCTGGTGAGAGTGTGCTCCTTCTGCCACTAAGATGTGTACTCCTGCAACATCTGACTGGGGCAAGCGTCACCTTCAACTGTATATGCATATATGGCAACATTTCAGAATGCAAATTCCTGAGCCAGGATTAATTTGACTGGCTTTAGCAGTGGTAATTGTGTAGCTGTGGTGGCACAGAGCTTGACGCAGGCCAAATCAGCCCATAGAGAAGTCTGTTGTATGACAACAGTGCAGAGAAGTCTGTTGTATGACAGCAGTGCAGGTACACTCTTACTTTAAAAGTAATCCATGCACACATTTACTATCAAACAAACAAACAAACAAACACCCCAGAACCAGAAATACAATATGCTAAAAACTTTATAGTAAGGTGTTATTCAAATGAGATCCCTGAAACAGCTCCAGGTATCACGACAGGCATGTGAACTCATCACTCTTCCCACTGCAGTGTTACTGTGAGGAAAATGCACACAGTAAAAATGAAGAAGAAATGCTCTAAGTAAAAAAAAAACCAAGCAAAAACAAACAAAAAAAAAAAACCCAAACAAAACCAAAATGACAAAACTGAAACAAACCCAAACTAAACCAACAACACATACACACAATCTAAGAATCCCCAGACCTGAAACCATATTTAAATGCATGGCTTGCTTCACTGGATGATGCTGGGCATGTAAAGGTTTTGTTTCCCCCCAATTATTTTTTTTCCAGTCTTTGTGGGTGACAGAGACAGCATTGCCTGAGTATTCACAGAAGCATATACATACCCTAGGAGATGGACACTTGCCTCAGAAGAGAGTTTCCTCATTTTAGACTGTGATGTGGATGGATCTGCTTTCAGCACTGTGGCTGCTTCTGCAACTCTCTCATGTGGACTGGAGCATATGATTTTACTATGCTGCCAGGGAGGAGAGAGCAAGACCTGCAGGGTAACTGCTGGATGTGCTTGCCTTTCTGATTTCTGGCTCCTGAGCCTACCACACAGTTGGGTTGGGAGAACAAGGCGGTATGGGTTGGAATGTCTTGACTGATGTGTTGACACTGCCTACAGTCAGCAGTGCTGAGCTTGGTAGCTGGGCTTAGCGAAGGGGAAAGTGGCTGCTACCTGGCCAAGGACAGTTGCAGAGTGGGTCCTCCAGGGATCAAAGGTAACTAGGGAGCAGACTGTGCCCTAAGGCACTTTCTTTCTCTGAATAGCCCAGGAGGAATTGGGAACATTCTCCTGACCTGAGGCAGGAAGGAAGGATGGACAAGAACAATGCCTTTAGTGATTCCTTTCAGCCCAGCATCCTACTTCTGTTATACCCATATAGCAGACTTCTCACATATGATTGCCTTTTAGTCTCATCTGTATGCCAGATCATCTTTTATTTTGTATCCATATGGTGCTAACAATGTGGGATTCATGAGGAGAGCTGAGGGCCAATGCAGAGATACAATAACTTCATACAAGTACATCGTAGTGGCAGCATGAAGAATTGTGAAAGTCTCTGCTTTGTCAAGTTGGGAACCAGTACAGCAGGGTGATGTGGCATTTCCAAGTTATTGACAGGTAGTGCTGAAAACCTTGTGCTCTTCTGCATTGTTAACCTGTTTGGATTCGCTTATGGAGAAAAAATATGAAACCAGAGGCTGGCAGAGCTATCACCGTTTCTGTGTGTATCCTGAAAATAAAAAATGAAATTTGTGTTCAGAAGTAGCTGGTTTATGGTACCTGTGCACCTCTAGTGCAGCAAAGCTTCATATATTGTATGCTTTTGTCATGGGCATTGATGGGCAACAAAGTGTGCCATGTATATAGCCTTTTCCACCAGTTAAAAGGAAAGGTGATGATCCCTCTGCTCTTTCTGATGATCCTATTCCCTGTGTCCCTTAGGAGAAATCTACAGGAAATATGAAAGGGCCTCAGAGGGCTGGAGCACCTCTCCCATGAAGACAGGCTGAGAGAGTTGGGGTTGTTCAGTTCGGAGAACAGAAAGCTCCGAGGAGACCTTATTGTGGCACTCCAGTGTCTGAAGGGTGCATACAAGAAAGCTGGTGAGGAACTTTTTAGGGTGTTCAGTAGTGATAGAACTAGGGGGAATGGATCCAAGCTAGAGAAAGGTAGATTTAGATTAGCCATTAGGAAGTTCTTCACCTTAAGGGTGGTGAGGCACTGGAATAGAAGCCCCACCCCTGGAAGTTTTTAAGGCCAGGCTGGATGTGGCTCTGGGCAACCTTATCTAGTAGAAATTGTCCCTGCCCGTGGGAGGGTGATTGAAACTAGATGACCCTTGAAGTCCCTTTCAACCCTGACAATTCTACGATTCTATGATTATTTACCATCACTGAACATGGAGGTAAACCTTGGCAGATAATGGTCTAGAGAAGAGTCACAGAAGGCAAAAATGGAGGTGAATGCTCAGCTTTTGTTTCTTGTCTAAAGTCAGGAATAAAACCATCTGAAGGAAGTTCCCAGGGTGGTTCTCAGACAGATCTTCCAAAGAGCAAAGCAATGAATGATGGTACCAGACTTGTGCATGGTCCATTTTCCAGTTGGCTAAATGCTGAAAAAGTTGTGGAAGAACTTTTCTGAACTGTGATCCCTCGAAGCTTTTCTTCTCCTCCTTCCATTCTTTCTCTCCTCTCCACTCACTCACATTTCCTACAGGGCAGCACAAGGGACAGAGAACAGTGTCACTGATCATGAAACCTGACTGCAGAGGTCATAATTAACCAGCAGTCCCATCCTTGCAGAACATTTGATCTTGTTGACTCTTAGCAGTGCATTATGCAAGGGATGACATCTTGCTTCCTGGGACCAAGATCCTGTGCCTATAAATGAGCAGGGCCAGTATGGGTGTATCCCTCTGCATAGGTGTGACTTGTCTGACCCATGGATATTTCTGACGTATGGTTGTTGACCCAGCTGAACAGTGAGAATCACTCTTTTCTTTTGTTCGTTTCAGAAAAGAAAGAATTGCCAAAGAGGTTGAAGATATTGTTGCACTGACATTTTATTTTACAAAGTGACACAAAATTAAGGACTCCTCCCTAGTGCTAGGCCTTTATAAAGCTTGAGATTGAAAATATATTTGATTCTGAAACCCTCATGTTGTTACAGACTGTGACCCCAGAATATTTAATAAGGCTTTTAGATAGCAGCTCCACTATCTGCTTCATCAGAATGCTGCTCAGAGGAGATAAGAAGGCAAGATTCAGTCCCAGGCCTCACATTTGATGTGAAAAGCAGCAGCAGGCAGCTGGGGCTGCTGCCCTTGGGGCTGATGGGAAGGTAGTGCTCAGCTCTATCAGAGCAGCACTTGCGTCCATTCCAGCTCAGCTCTGGGCAGCACAATGCTCAGCACCCTCAAAACTGCTTGGCAGTGGCTGAGCCTATGAAGTGCTTGTTTTCACCCTCCCTGTGGCTCTAGAATCACTGGGAATCCCTGCTTCTGGCTCAGGTGATGCAGCTGGACCATGGCGGACAATCAACAGAGGCTGTATCTGCTGCAGGATCCACTAGTAGCCCTGGCAAGCAAGAGCAGGCAAAACTGTCCTACTCAGCACATGTGAATTGAAGCCTTGCTTCCACGAGAAGAAGGAGCAGCTTGGATACAGGCATCTCCTGCTCAGACAGCGCCCCACCAGGTATCTACAGCCTCTATCTGCCTTGGTGAAGGGAGTGCACACCTGCCTTTGGCCAGAGTAATGGGACCAGCCATGTCGTCTTCCCCCTTTCCTCTGCATTCATTCTCCTTTAGTCTGGTAGCTTCTTTCTGCCCAGGTGGCCAACATAGCCAGTGTCATTCTGGCTTGTATTCAAAACACTGTGGCCAGCAGGAATGGGGAGGCGATCATCTCCCTGCACTCAGCACTGGTGAGGCCACAGCTTAAGTATTTTGCTGGCCTCTGGGCCTTTCACTATAGGAAGGATATTGAGGTGCTGGAGCGTGTCCAGAGAAGGGCAACAATGCTTGCAAAGGGCCAGGAGCAGGTCACCTATGAGAAGTGTTGGAGGGAGCTGGGATTGTCCAGCCTGAAGAAGAGTAGGCTGAGTGGAGACCTTGTCACTCTCTACACTTACCTGAAGCAGCCAGCCTCTTCTGCTTGATGATAAGCAACAGGACTAGAGGATATGGTTACAAGGTGCACTGGGGGTGTGTGTGGGGGGGGGGAGGTTAGAGTGAATATTAGGAAATATTTCTTCACTGAAAGGGTTATCAAACATTGGAATGATCTGCCCAGGGCAGTGGTGGAGTCACCATCCCTGGGGGTGGTCAAGCAGTGTGTAGACCTGCTGCTTAGGGATGTAGTTTAGCGTTGACCCTTCAGTGCTGAGTCAAGGGTTGGGCTGGACAATTTTTGAGGTCTCTTCACACTAAGCATATTCTGTGATTCTCCCCTTGAGGGGCCTATGCCATCCCGCTTAATTCCATTTCTAATTTAGCCATGCTGAGGCTACTAGTCTATTTCCTCAACATACTCAGTAGAAGACTGAGGTGCTGCTGGTGCACTGTGAAGGAAGGAAGGGAGGAAGGAGTGCGGTTTCCATCTGTTTTTCTCCTTCTAGCAGTTTTCTTCTAGGTGTCATCAAAGTAGCAAGCACTGGGTATCAGCATGTTTGCCTGTGGTCAGAGGCTGCCACCTGGGCATTTGCCTCAATGCTCTCTTGCTAAGCAGCACAGGCAGGTCCCACATGCCAGGGACACCGTTTCACCATGAGCCACTGCACTATTAACTGCCCCATGCTGCAAGGTGGCACAAGATGGCAAGTATCAGTCTTGGCAGGACAAACACAGCACAAGCAGGTGTGCCTCCTGGTGTGTGTAGGCTGGTTAGTGAAGCCCAGTTTTTGTTGCTCAAGATGATTGTGCCTGTGCATCAAATACATCTAGTGCCTGGCTTGAGTTTTGAGGTCACACTAAATTTCAGAGTCCTGGGAAGAAAAATACTGGTTCAACTGATGAGCAGTGAACAGCGAGATTGGCTGGATGAGAGCAAGCAGACCCCAGCGCCTCAAGCTCAGGTGCTGAGCTCGGCTGTGGTCCATGCAACTCCTCATTTCATGTCCAAGCTCCAGACCTGAAGC
Organism: Semnornis frantzii; assembly: GCA_013399775.1. NCBI lineage: Eukaryota > Metazoa > Chordata > Aves > Piciformes > Ramphastidae > Semnornis > Semnornis frantzii. The sequence continues at coordinate 5,280 of VWYK01061043.1, read as the reverse complement.
AGAGGGTGCTTTGTTAGGGTGGGACAAAGCTGGAGATTTTGCCTTGGGAAGCCCCAGGCTTGCAGGGTGAGCTGACAGACCACAGGTAAACCTACTTTTTCACTGGTTAAATGGGTTTGGCATCCTCCAGCAGAACCTTGCTTTAGAAGGCAGTCCTACACCAAGACAAATTTTAACACCTTTTGTTTTGGTGCTAAAAAGTAGCTTAAGCCTATCAAGATTTTCAACGTAGTCTTTGCAGTGAAGAGGACTAGAAGTGTATTTTTCAGTGGAAGTCAGATTTCTTTTGTCATCATTTGATATTAAATACATTTAACAAGGTTTTCCCTTTCTCTGTCCCGCATAGTGCTCTTTGCAACACAGCCTCTTCACCTTCCTACCAGCTCAAAGGCTGACAACAGTGAGAACAACATCACTCAAACGGCACAGGAGGAGAAATGAGGCTGTTATTAACCATGCTTGTGTTTCTCATTGCAAAGCCCCAGGCTTTGCTATTACTGTTTATTTCCTCTGTTCCACTTTTGAACATATTCCTCTCTCCTCAGCTTCAGTACAAATCAGCATTGCTTCCCATGGTGCAAACCAACCTTACTTAAGTCACAGTCAGAAAAAGCCATGCACAGCAATCCCTAGGCACAATGCTGAATTGTCAGGAAGAAGGGCTGAGCTTTGCAAGGAGTAAAGGTCTGAGTGTGTTGCAGCAGTAGAAGAATACCAAATGCAATGAGTTAAGAAGAAAAGATTAATTCTGACAGGTGATCTGAGCTCAGGCAGTGAGTCAGACTCCCTCATTACTGGGGGGAGAGAACACCATATGACCAAAATCAATGTTCTGAACTTTGTGATGTAGTTATTTGGATTATTAAGATGACTGGATTTGCCCATTGGAGTGTACAGGACAAAACATATGGTACTAAACAAGTCAGCAAAGCAGTCAAAGGTCTGCTACATGAAGGTATTTGTATGTAAACACAGTGGGGAAGGCAAAAGCCATATTCCTGTAAGTTAGTTTAGGTGTATTTTCTGTAATGACGGTGTAATTAGAGGAGTGAAATTCAGGAGATTTATCTTTTTAATCAGTAAACTCTTGTGTCCTTCAAAAATCTCTTTTCATGGCTAAGGAGCCACCTGCGTCAAAGGGCAGTGGGGAGCCCTCACTTACTCATGGCTCCTGTGCTCCAGCTCACCCCATGCTGCAGAACTGCCACTGCTCCAAGCAGATGGTCCCACATCAAACGTTTCCTTCTCATGTCACTTACTATTAATTAATTAGAATACTGTTAGTGTGCACTATAATTTCCTTGGACATTTTCCTCATGTTAGTGTATTTCCTTTCAGTGGCTCCTCAATACATATATATGTAAACCTATACTGCCTGGCAGTGAAAGTTTCCTAGTGGTACTTTCAGGTTAAATGATTCTTTTTTTTTCCTGAGAAAACTCAGTATGGTAACAGTGCTACCTGAGCATGATATGCTGGAGCAAGCCAAACTCTAGGAACTCTGCCAATAGCCAGAGCCCACCCCTATGAAAGACAAGGTGTGCCCAAGCACCCTACCTTCTTTCACAGAGAGGCAGATGCTGTCAGAAGTGGACCGTCACTCACATACATGGGAAGCTAAGAGACACACAATCTCCCTGAGCCCTACCCTGGCCCTTTTTTGTGACCTTCCATGTGCGTTCTTCCCTCACGACAGTCAGTAAAACTGGACTGTGTGGGTCTTGCTGGAAGAAAAGCCTAACGACCCCCTCAGAAGCAGTAATTGTAATAATTGTATTTTCAAATAGTGGCTATACATTTGTCTTATCCTGGAGTTACAAAAGCGTGAAGACTTGTGACTCCATCCTTGTTGTGTTTCTGGTAGCACACATACCCAGGGTACTTGCCAGGGCCCTGGTGAAGCCAGTGGGGACTCTGTGAGCATGCGAGTGCTGAAGGATCCAACTTGGTAACTCTATTGTAAACTGACAGGAATGGCATTATAACTTGGCACCAACGTAGAATCACCTTGGTTAGAAACACGGCATTGCCATTTTCCTTCTCTTTAAGTGCTGAGGGGGAAGGAAGGAGTTCTACAATGCATAAGGGTCCAAAGAGACCCTGCAAAGGGTCTGTGCCAGAGCAAAACATCCCTTGACTGCCCTTGGGGAGTAGGTGGCCTAGACACCTCACACAATCCATGTGTTGCTTCCACGCCTCAGCCCTCTTAGGAGAACTTAGGGCTTGAGTAGATGCATGGGCTCAGGTTCAGTGGGTCCCAGCTGGCAACTGTATGGCAGCTGGCAAGGTGGGCAGCCACTGGCATTCCATAGCTCCCTGCATGACAGCTCAAGCCCCTTGTTGGAAGGCAAAACACCAGGACTGGAAGGCAAGGAAAGGTGCATTAGCTGAAGTCACTGAAGCTAGTGCTTCCCCTGGCTTCAGTTTGCCAGTGTGCCTGTGTCCTTACCATCAACTGTAGGCAATAAAGGAATTTGCAAATGTTTCCTGATACTGTTTCCCCAGGGCATTGCTGAAGGTGTCTTACCAGTGCCAGCCTGCTGACAGCATGGTCCCTCAGGAGGCTGAGTGAAAGCACCACTCAGGTGCTGCTGGCACTCATGCAGTCCCTGGACTTGTAGTGGGAGAGCACAGTAATCTATAAATATGAAGACATAGCAGGAAAACATTTTCAGGGAAAACATCTAAGCCTCAACACACACACAGACTGCAACACCAAAAGTGCAAATGACAAATCAGTCCAGGACTTTTGTTTTCCTTCTTGCAATGTTTTTTACTTACAGCTGAGATCTCCAGGCAAGCAGAACTAACAATGTGAACACTTATGAAGAATGAGCATATTAGAGTATGCCCAAAGAGAAATATTACTTTTTAGGCATTGCAAGATTTTTCACTCTTGTTGAGTTTAGCACTGGCTTGAGTACAATATTTCCTCTGAAAGATGATTACACTGAGCTGCATCATAACAAGGGTGGATGAGCTAACCTGGCCTTGTGCATACCCATTAACTTCTCCCTTTCAGGAATCTTAAAGCCATTTACAAGAGGAGTGGGCAGATAAATGGATAAATTAAATCTTGCATAACCTTTGGGAAATGGAGATAGCCAACACTATTTTCCCATTTTGAAGATGGCAGTTAAAGCAGTGGCCTGTCACCACTGCTTTGTTTCAAAGGTGTCAACAAGCAGGAGCAGAGGAAACCAAGCTAACCTAACCTGACTCTTTCTCTCCACAGGGCATAAAGTGATCAACTAGCTCTGATGAATCCAATTCAGGATTCTGGAAGCAGGAAGATGAGAAAAAGCTGAGCTCATAAATGTCACTTCCAGTTTTGCTTAAAAAAGATGCTCTTCCACGCTTGGTCTGGTAATGACAGCTATGTATGAGGTGACCAAGGACACTTGGTGTCTATAATTAAATGGATCTATCTGCTCCTTACAAGAAATGAGCTTACCAGCCAGGTAGGAGTTGCTGTCCTGGCAGTGCCTGTGGTCCATCCACCCCTCTCAGTTGTAGCTCTCCCATCTGTGCACATTGCATTGCTTGCTCAAGTGTTGTTAACACCAGCACAACATCGCTCCCTGAAACAGTTGAGAGCAGAACTCAGACATGTGGTTTTTAGCTTACATGGCAATCGATTCATGACTTTACAAGTGACTGATTTATGGTTTCATGACTGCTTAGCAGGCAAAATTGCAGGTAAACAGCATAAATAGCAACTACAAAGAGCTCCATGGCTCTGATCCTGCCTGCCCCTAGCTTCACCTGTGTTTTCACTTGCACCATAATTGGTTCCCGCCTGGCCTGGTGCAGCCTCTGCTTTGGCTCTTTCTCTCTCCAAAAACTTTTCTCATACAACTGTTCAGTGCTTCAGGTTCTTAAAGAAGTAGCTTTGAATTTGTTTACTAGTTACAAGAGATGTTCTAACATACATTGATTTTGGAGGTACAAACCCCAGTATGGGTGATGCCAAATCCTCTCATGACACCTCAGGGAAATGGGGTCATTTAGCCTGGAGGAGGGGAGGATCGGGGGGACTTTATCACTGTCCACAACTACTTGCAAGGAGGTTGTAGTCAGGTGGGGGCTGATCTCTTCTCTCAGGCAACAAGTGACAGAATGAGAAGACACAGTCTCAAGCTGCTCCAGGGGAGGTTTAGTCTGGACATTAGGAAAAAGTTCTTTGCAGTGATTGGCCATTGGAACGGACTGCCCAGGGAGATGGTGGAGTCACTGTCCCTGGAAGTGTCTAAAAAGAGGTTGGATGTGGCACTTGGTGCCATGGTTTAGTTGATTAGATAATGTTGGGTGTTAGCTTGGACTTGATGGTCTCAAAAGTCTAACCCAACCTGACTGATTCTGTGTGATTCTGTAATTACTTTTTGATTGTAATAGATCTTAAAGATTAGCGTTTTCAATGCCTGTAATAATTACTGCACGATTTGTGAAATGCTGTCCATGTGAATGTCATCTTGGAAAAATAACAAACAGCCCTATTAGTGATTTTTAGCAGAAACTATTCCAAGAAAAGTACAAGCAAAAAACAGTATTTTGGTACACAGAATGTGGCTGGAATTTTTCAGAAACAACAGCAAGAAAAATATAACAGCTAAGAAATAAAAGTATTTTGGTATAGATAGTGTGGTTGGATGCTTTCTGAGGAATGCAAAACAAATTTAAAGTTAATAAACAAGAGTGTTTTCATATGAATAAAATAATCTAGTGTAAAATTGCAGTACATAAAGTTGAGATGGAAGGTATGTGAAATGCAAGAAAAAAACATAATACTAATAATAGCAATAATAATATTAATAGGAATGGATATAGGAACAGAAAGATAATAAATAATATTAAAGAATGAGTAATGATGATAAAATAGCCTGAAATTATAATACAGTAGCTAATAAGTACTTAAAATATTATAAGCAATGAATAATTCTCATTGACTATGATAATTAGTAATTCATTATAAGTAATGGGATGAGATGGAGTGCAATCATACAGGATAAAATATTTTAAGTAATAAGAGTGCATAATAACAATAGTAATAGGCGTAATATTAATAACAATAAAGGAGTGACTAATAACAGTAAAATAGTGGTAATGGTGGCAATAAATAAGTTCTGTGATGGGACAAGTTGTAATTAGATTTCGAGTAATTTTGCTTAGAATTAGTTGTTTGTAATATCATAGTTCAATATTCTCTTCTAGTTTCCATGATTTAGGAATTTTTTTGTATACCATAGCATTTCAAAAGAGTACTCTATGTAGTGTAATATA
>VWYK01061041.1:0-13653 GCA_013399775.1 Semnornis frantzii | reverse complement strand
GAGAAGGCTCCAAGGAGACCTGGAGGCCTTGCGGGGCTGAAAGGGAGATGAGAAAGCTGGGGACAGTCTTTCTCTCAGGGCCTGTTGTGCCAGGCCAAGGGGGGATGGTTTGGACTGAAAGAGGGAGATTGAGAGTGGAGAGAAGAGAGAAATGTTTGAGCCTGAGGGTGGGCAGAGCCTGGCCCAGGCTGCCCAGAGAGGTGGGAGCTGCCCCATGGCTGGCAGCACTGCAGGTCAGGTTGGTTGTGGCTGTGAGAAGCCTGCTGTAGCTGGGGCTGTGCCTGCTGGCCTCAGGGGCTCGCCAGATGAGCTCTAGGAGGTCTCTTTTCCACCCAATCGATTCTGTTATTCAGTGTCCATCAGAGTCCCCAGCAGCAGCTTCCTGCTGGTCCTGCTGTGTGTCCATGTGTGATGCAGCCTGTGGGACGTTGCACTGAAACAGTTTGGGTGTAAATCTGAAGTGTGATAAATTAGTAGTGTTTTACTCTTGAGTTCTGACTGGTTAAGGCAGCTGCTGATTTAATTTCTGTGGAGAAGGCAGAAGTACTTCTGCTCTCTGTTTCAGCATCCACCTGGAGCTCAGTCAGCTTAAAGCCCAGTGGCAAACCCCTGCTCTTCAGAAACATCTCAACCACATTTCTGTGGACATTCACACATTTCCTTACTCTTTCTCCAAGTTCAAAGAGTGATTTTTTTTTTTTCTGCCTTTGAGGAGCTGAAGGCATGCAGCTTCCCATGTGGAAGTGGACTCAGCTTTTATTGGGATTAAATGAAAAATACTTTATAGTTCAGGCCTGTAAGTGAACCCTCAGAACACAAAGCCTCAAATCCAGTCGTGCTGAGGGAGGGGACTGCATTGATCTCCATTCCTCTCTGTAATCTGGAGCTGGTCGTTATTGTTTGCTAAGTGCACACTGGAACACAGCACTTAACACTTTGCTGCTGTGGAGTCAGCTAAAAACCTCACAGTGCTTGACAGTCTGCAGCTGCTGTGCTGGCATTTGGCTTTCTGAATCCTCTCTACTTCATAGAACCACAAATTTGCTTGCGTTGGAAGGGACCTCGAAGACCATCCAGTGCCAACCCCCTGCCTTGGGCAGGGACACCTCCCACTAGCCCAGGTTGCTCAAGGCCTCATCCAACCTGGCCTTGAACTCTTCCAGGGAAGGGACACTCATGACCTCCCTGGGCAACTTGTGCTAGTGTCTCCCTACCCTCAGAGTAAAGAACTTCTTCCTAATGTCCAATCTAAATCTGACCTGATCTAATTTCAGACTATTCAGCTTCATCCTGGCACTCCCAGCCCTTGTCCAAAGTCCTTCCCCAGCTCTCCCAGAGCCCCTTCAGGTACTGGAAGGTTGCTCTTAGGTCTCCCTGGAGCCTTCTCTTCTCCAGGCTGAACAGCTCCAGCTCTCCTAGCCAGTCCTTGTAGGAGATGCTCCACTCTCATCTTTGTGGATTCCTCTGGACCCTCTCCAACAGATCCATGTCATTCCTGTGCTGGGAGCTCACAAGAGCAGAGGGGCAGAATCACCTCCCTTGAACTGCTTCCCACACATCTGGTGCAGCTCAGGATCCAGTTGGCTTGGTGGCATCTCACTAACCTTCCTGGGCTCTTCCTCAGTTCTTACCTCACTCCTGAGTGTGCTCAGTGCTGTTGCTACCTTGCAGAGGTTGAGAGATGAGGGTTTTGTTTTCCAGAATCTCCTTCACATAGAGCAGCTCTTGTAAGAGGCCAGCAGAAGGCTGGAAGAGGTCAGATTTGGGTGACAGATGTGTTTTAGGCTCTAATGAAAGGTGCAAGAAAGTGAGAGTGATGTTGAGAGCTCTGCTTTTCCCCACACACTGCACTTCAGGATGGGTTCCCTAGGGGTGCCTCTAAGCACTGTGAGTTATGCCATGGTGGGGAGTCAGCCTGGTGGCTGATGCTGTGGTGAGTGGTGGTGGTAGCTGGACGTGTGCTGGTGGTGCAGGCCCCTCCACCAAAGACAGCAGAGTCTGCGTTGGAGATACCCTTGGGGAGAAACAGGGCAGTGCTGTGTGAGTGGAGAAGACCTTCACAGAGGGACAGCCTCTGATTTCAGGATCTGCTGCCTTGTTGGTGCCCCAACAATCATAGAATGGCTTGGGTTGGAAGGGACCTCAAAGATGATCCAGTTCCAACCTTCTGCGCTGGACAGAGACACCCCCAGGTTGCTCAAAGCCTCATCCAGCCTGGCCTTGAATACCTCCAGGGAGAGGCAGCCACAACCTCCCTGGGCAACCTGTGCCAGTGTCTCACCACCCTCAAACATTAACTTGCTCCTTGCTGCACTGGCAAAAGCTTTGCTGCTGATTTATGGTGTTGAAGCTCTCCCTGTCTTTGCCTGCTCATGGTTGAAAACATGAAAAATGAGTTCAAACCTTTCATTTGAAGCTACTACAAGAAGGAAAAAACTTCTCTCTTGCTGTCCCTTAGGAGAAACAGGATCAGGGAAGACCACTCAGGTCCCTCAGTACCTCTACGAAGCAGGAATTGGCCGCCAAGGCATCATCGCTGTGACCCAGCCTCGCAGAGTGGCAGCTATAGCCTTAGCCACCAGAGTCTCCAGTGAGAGGACAACAGAGCTGGGCAGACTGGTAGGTGGCTTTGGGTTAGTGTCCTGGGTGAGGTAACCAACAGCCACAGGGTGGGAGGAAATACTCATTTAATAATACACTCAGAGGGGAAAGTGGCTGCTTGCCTGCTGCCGGGGCTTGGAGGGGCACTTGTCTGCCTTGGTCTTGCTGGTATTCTACTTTTTGGTGATTATTTGTGATCCTCGTGTGAAAAAACACAGCGTAGTGAATAGACCAGAGTGCTGCACCCTCTCCCATTGCTCCCTGTGCAGTGGAGTCTCTGTCACAGGGTGAATCCGTGGGGATCTGTGGGAGGAAAGTGGAGAAAGACTTCCTCTGGGTAAAGTCTTTGGACAGGTTGGAACAGTTTCTAGCAGAGGTGGAAGGAAACAGAGAGCTTTTGTGATGAACTTCCAGGTGGGAAAAAGCCAGCTGGGATGCAGTGTCATGGAAACTCAGAAGTGTAGAATTGTCTGGGTTAGAAAAGGCCTCTGAGATCCTCCAGTCCAACAGCAACGCAGCACCACTGTGGTCACTAAACCATGTCCCCAACTGCCATGGACACCCCTCCAGGGATGGGCACTCCACCACCTCCCTGGGCAGCCTGTGCCAATCCCTGACCACTCTCGCAGCAAAGAAATATTTCCTCCTCTCCAACTTTACCCTCCCCTGGCACAATTTCAGGCCATCGCCTCCCCTTCTATCACCTGAGCCTAGGGAGCAGAGCCCAACCCCAGCTGGCTGCAGCCTCCTCTCAGGGAGCTGCAGAGAGCAATGAGCTCTGCCCTCAGCCTCCTCTTCTCCAGGCTGAACCCCCCCAGCTCCTCAGCTGCTCCTCCCCAGCCCTGTTCTCCAGACCCCTCCCCAGCTTTGTTGCCCTTCTCTGGCCCTGCCCCAGCCCCTCAGTGTTCTTCTTGGAGTGAGGGCCCCAAAGCTGACCCCAGTACTCAAGGCCTGGCCTCACCAGTGCCCAGTGCAGGGGGACAATCACTTCCTTCCTGCTGCTGACCACACCACTACTGACCCACGCTGGGCTACCAGTGTCCTTCTTGGCCACCTGGGCACACCTTGGCTTGTGTCATTGGCTGTCAGCCAACACCTCCAGATCCTATTCTGCTGGGCAGCTTTCTGGCCACTGCACTGCCAGTGTGCTCAGGGGGGTTGTTAGCTGTGCAGAAGGACTCTCAGTGCTGGGGTTGGCGCTGCCTGCGGCCTTGCCAGGGCACTGACACTGGCAGTGCCAGTGGCACGCTGGCAGCACTGGTGGTATGGCAGCAGTGCTGGTGACACACTGGCAGCGCTGGTGGCACAGTAGCAGCGCTGGTGGCAGAGTAGCAGCACCGGTGGCACGCCGGCAGCACCCACGGTGGCAGCGCCGGTGGCACGCCGGCAGCACCCACGGTGGCAGCGCCGGTGGCACGCCGGCAGCACCCACGCTGGCAGCGCCGGTGGCACGACGGCAGCACCCACGCTGGCAGCGCCGGTGGCATGCTGGCAGCACCCACGCTGGCAGCGCCGGTGGCACACTGGCAGTGCTGCTCTGGCTCCGCAGGTCGGCTACACTGTACGCTTCGAGGACATGAGCTGCCAGGAGACTCGCATCAAGTTCCTGACGGATGGGATGCTGCTGCGGGAGGCCCTCGGCGACCCCACGCTGCGCAGCTACAGTGTGGTCATCCTGGACGAAGCCCACGAGAGGACCATCCACACTGATGTGCTCTTCGGGGTGGTGAAAGCTGCACAGAAGAGGCGAAAGGAGCTGGGCAAAGTACCACTGAAAGTGTGTGTGGGGCAGGGCAGGGGTGGGGCTGGGCACCTCTGGGGCTGGAAGTCTCAACCTTGACTAAGTGTCTGCTCCTAAAAAGTTCCTTTAAGCCTGAAGGGTTATGGGTGGCCACATTATGATCACAGAATGTTAGGGAGCTCCAGAGATCATCCAGTCCAACCCCCTGCCAGAGCAGGGTCAGCCAGGGCAGGGCACACAGAACACATTCAGCTGGGTTTGGAAAGTCTCCGGAGAAGGAGACTCCACAGCCTCTCTGGGCAGCCTGCTCCAGGCCTCCAGCACCCTCACACTAACAAAGTTTCCCCTCCTGTTCCCATGGCACCTCCTCTGCTCCAGCTGGCACCCACTGTCCCTTGTCCTGTCCTTGGACTTCCCTGGGCAGAGCTTGGCTGCATCCTCCCCTCACTGCCCTGCACATCTTTATCAGCAGCACTGAGGGCAGCCCTCAGGCTCCTCTGCTCCAAGCTAAAGAGCCCCAGATCAGAATTACAGAATGTCAGGGCTGGAAGGGAGCTCCAGAGATCATCCAGTCCAACCCCCTGCCAGAGCAGGGTCACCTAGAGCAGGTCACCCCTCACATTTCCATGGAACTTCCTATGCCTCAGCTTCCACCCCTTGTGCTGTCACTGGGCATCACCCAGCACAGCTGGCTCCAGCCTCTGGCCACTCACCTTTGCCTATTGATAATCATGAATGAGGGCACCCCTCAGGCTCCTCCTCTCCAGGCCAAAGAGCTGCAGCTCTCTCAGGCTGCCCTCCTAAAGAAGATGTTCAACTGCCTTTGGCATTTTCATGGCTCTCTGCTGGGCTCTCAGAAAGTTCCCTGAGGTCCTTCTTGAACTGAGAGGCCCAGAACTGGACACAATGTTCCAGATGTATCCTCACCAGGGCAGAGCACAGGGGCAGGAGAACCTCTCTCAACCTACTCAGCACAGCCCTTCTAATCCCCCCCAGGATGGCAGTGGCCTGTTGTGACACACATCTGAACATGGTGTCTGGCCAACTCCATGCTGCCTTTTGCCACCAGAGCCCCCTGGGTGTGAGCAGTAGGCCAGACACATGGCTGGAGGAGGCTTGGGTACTGATGCTGAGAGCACCCTGGCTGCAGGAGCTCTGCCTGATGTGGCAGCTGTGACATGCCCACGCTGGGGAGGGAGCTTGCCATGTGTGCTGGGTGGATGTGGAAATCATTGATGTGAGCAGGTGATGAGGTGTGTGAAAGCATCTTGTGTGTGATGGGGAAGGGGCAGGGGGCTGCCAGGTCTTGGCACAGGCTCATTCAACAGACCATTCTGCAGCCCAGCTTCATGGGTGCTCTGCTCTATTTAATGACAGGAAAGGACTTTAACAGATCTTCCCTCATTTTATGAGGCCTACCAGCAGGCTGCAGAGGGGCTGTTTGCGAAGGCCTGCGGGGACAGCATGAGGGCAGTGGTCTGAAATGAGAGCAGAGCAGATTTGGATTGGATGTGAGGAACAAGTTTTGCACTATGAGGGTGCTGGAACCCTGCAGCAGGTTGCTCAGGGAGGTGGTTTGGGCCCCATCCCTGAAGATATTCAAGGTGAGGTTGGACAGGGCTCTGGGCAACCTGCTCTAGTGGATGATGTCCCTGCTGAGTGCAGGGGGTTGGTCTGGATGCCCTTTGGAGGTCACTTCCAACCCATTCTGTGATTCTCTGATTGTGCTTGGGTGCTGCTGAAGTTGTTGGCTGTGACATGGAGATGACTCTCTTCTGTCCCTGACTGCCTTTTGCTGTTCTGAGCATATATCCCAGCCTCAGGAAGCTGACTTTTGGCTCCTCCTGACTTGCACATGTCCTGCTGGATCAGAAGTGCAGTGCTAACCCTCTGGTGCTGCTGTTGCAGGTGATCATCATGTCAGCCACCATGGATGTGGACCAGTTCTCCCAGTACTTCAACAGAGCCCCTGTGCTCTATTTGGAAGGCAGGCAGCATCCCATTCAGATCTTCAACACCAAGCAGCCTCAGAGTGACTACCTGCAGGCAGCACTGGTGTCAGTCTTCCAGATCCACCAGGTAAGGCTCCCCAGGCTGAGGCCTCTCAGGCCATCAATGGCTGATGAAGGTGGGGGGGGGACACACTCACAGGTTGCTGTGGCAGAAGAGATGGCTGGAGCTCGCTGCTGCCAAACTGTGGATCTCCCTGAGGTGCTCTCTGCATCCTCTAGGTTAGTGAATTGGATTAGCTCAGGGGAGGAGTTGATAAATCCCAGTGTCATTCCAAATGGGAAAAGAGAGTTGGAAGTGGTCAACCACAAAGAAGAGCCTTGGCTTGTGAGGAAGGTGGAAATCCAGGCCTAAGCTAGCAGTAGGGTGAAGATGATTCTGATTTACTGCCAGTGAACTGCAGAGCAGGCAGGAATGACAGCTTGGAGACGTTTTGTGGCTAAGTGAATGCAGCTGCCAGGCCCTTCTGTCATTCAGTGACCCTGCAGTTGGTGCTTTGGAGATGCTGCCCTCGATAGGACTTGTACAGCAAGGCTGGGGTTGAAGGGAGACAGCTAAGCAAAGTCTCTGGTGTCAGCTCATAGCTAGCACCCAAATGCTGTTACCTGGGTGCTTGCTGGCTCCTGTGCACGGCCTGGAGTTACTGCATGGAACAGACTTTAAGTGCTTCCTCCACCCTGCTAAGGCTGTCCTGTAAAAGGTGATTTGCTCCTCACCTCTGGTGAACCCACTGGGAACCTCAGGCCATTGCATGCTTCACAGAGCTCACAGGATCCTCTTGGTTGGCAAAGCCCTTTAAGATCATCAAGTCCAACTGTTCTCTGACTCTGCCAAGGCTGGTGCTAAACCATGGCCCTCAGCACCACACCTCTGTGGCTTTTAGACAAGATCTGTTCTCCAGGTCTTGTGTGTGTCTCACTTGTGTCTGCTCTCCTCCTGCTTTGCTGACTTACTGTCAGGACATCTCACTGCAATCTCACTTCTCCCTAGCCAAACCACCTTCACTCCTCACCTGCCTTTTCCTCCAGGAAGCTCCCTCTTCTCAGGACATCCTGGTGTTCCTGACTGGTCAGGAGGAAATCGAAGCAATGACCAAAACCTGCCGAGACATTGCCAAGCACCTCCCCGAGGGCTGCCCACGGGTGCTGGTGATGCCTCTTTATGCCTCTCTGCCCTACTCACAGCAGCTCCGAGTCTTCCAGGCTGCCCCCAAGGTGAGGCTGTGTGGTGAGTAAGCAGGAGGAGCCTGCTGCTGTGTGACCACAGCTGGACTAGTGTCTCCAGTTCTGGGCTCCCCAGTTCAAGAAGGACAGGAGTATACTGGAGAGTGTCCAGTGGAGGCTATGAGGATGATGAAGGGACTGGAACATCTCTGGCAGGGGAAGGCTGAGAGCCCTGGGGCTGGTTAGTCTGGGGAGGAGAAGGCTGAGAGGGGACCTGATCAATGTCTGTAAATATCTGAGGGGTGGTGTCAAGAAAAAAGAGCCAGGCTCTGTTTGGTGGTGTTCAGTGATGGGACAAGGGGCAGTGGGTGCAAACTGGAACCCAGGGACTTCCACACAATGTGAGAATTCTTTCCCTTGATAAAGATGCTGGAGGCCTGGAGCAGGCTGCCCAGAGAGGCTGTGGAGTCTCCTTCAGTAGACTGTTTCAAGACCCATCTGAATGTGTTCTTGTGTGACCTGCCCTAGGTGACCCTACTGTGGCAAGGGGAATGGACTCAATCTCCAGAGGTCCCTTCCACCCCCTGCCATTCTGTGATTCTATAATTCCATGAGTATTTGGCAGAAAAACACAGAATTTAAGGGGTTAAAGAGGCCTGTGCTGACAGTAATAGTCTCCCTTGTCCACCCACTTGGGGCTGGATGATTCCAGTGTGACAGGAGACAATGCAGCAGTGATGCTATTCCCAGATCCATACCATAGGTCATCTGGGATCATAGAAGGAAGGACTGGGTGGGGCTGAGGAACTGAAATTTCCCCCATTTCATAGGTATTCTGTGTCTGTAGCACAGGAAAGCTTCAGCAGTTAATGGGCCAAACACTAAGAAAGCTGAAACCTGGGTATGTTTGGCAGGGCTATAGGAAAAGGGAATTGTGCTGCCTCAGGGCCCTTTTCTTCAGCAGGTAAAGAGAGCTCAGCCCTTGTGCTTGTGCCAGAAATGAAAGCAGGCTGGGCTGGAGAGCTGGGCTGCAGAGGAGAGCAGGGCTGGGCTGGGCTGGGCTGGAGAGCAGGGCTGGGCTGGAGAGCAGGGCAGGGCAGGGCTGGAGAGCAGGGCAGGGCTGGGCTGGGCTGGGCTGGAGAGCAGGGCTGGGCTGGAGAGCAGGGCAGGGCAGGGCTGGAGGGCAGGGCTGGGCCGGGCTGCAGAGCAGGGCTGGGCTGGAGAACACGGGGCTGTGGGCTGTGTTTTGTTACAAGTAAGAGTACAGGGCTCAGTGTTGTGGGTTTAAAGAGCAGACAGAGTAAAGCTCTCAAACAACAGAATTCTATTTGGAGAGTTACAGACAGAAATTACAAAGCAGATACAGAATCCATAAGCAAACCCCCTGAATTTTCCCCCAACCCAAAACTAAATCTATCATCCCCAGTGCTCCAATCCTCCCCACCCCATGCCTCTGCCATCCAAGAGGCCTAAGCACAGCCTCTGGAGGCCCCAAACCAGGCCTATCCTTCCATGTTTGTCCCGATGACACAGCTCCTGCCTGACACGAGGCTGGAGGGGGAGAGAAGGAGCACAAGCTGGCCTTGCCCTGAGCTCCTGAAGAGATAGCAGAATTGTGGGATTGAATAACAATCTTCTAGTCCCTAGAGGACTTTTTTAACCCTATAGTTCCCAACCTGGGACACTCAGAAACTGACTAGGAACTCGAAGTGACTTTAACATACAGAGCTGGCACAGGCACTGTGCTCTGGCACTGCTCTGGGGGCTTGGCCCATGCTGGCCAGAGGTAGCAGTGTTCCTTTGGGGCAGCTGATCCTAAGGTGGATTTCCACAGAGTCACAGAATGCTGTTGGTTAGCAAAGCCCTTTAAGCTCATCCAGTCCAACCAGTCTCTACGTCTGCCAAGGCTGGTGGTGAACCATGGCCCTCAGCACCACAGCTCTGCCTCTTTGAAACACCTCCAGGGATGGGCATTCAGCCACCTCCCTGGGCAGCCTGTGCCAGTTCTTGAGAACTGTTTCAGTGGAGAAGTTTCTTCTAATGTCCAACCTAAACCTCCCCTAGGGCAACCTGAGGCTGTTTCCTCTCATCCTGTCACTTGTTACTAAGGAACAGACTCCAACCCCCAACTGCCTTCAGCCTCATTCAGGAGGCAATGAGCTCTGCCCTCAGCCTCCTCTTCTCTAGGCTGAACCCCCCCAGCTCCCTCACAGCCCTGTTCTCCAGACCCTTCCTCAGCTTTGTTGCCCTTCTCTGGACTTGCTCCACCCCCTCAATGTCCTTCTTGGAGTGAGAGGCCCAAAACTGACCCCAGGACTCAAGATGTGGCCTCACCAGTGGGGTACAATCCCTGTCTGTTCCTGCTGGCCACACAGGTGCCCTTCTTGGCCACCTGGGCACACCCTGGCCCATCTTCAGCTGCTGTCACCCAGCACCCCCAGGTCTTTCCACGCTGGTCAGTTTCCAGCCACTCTGCCCCAAAGCCTAAGGCATTCTTGGGTTGATGTGAGCCAAGAGTGGCACCCAGCCCTGGGCTTTGAACTTCATCCCACTGATCCAACCTGTCCAGGTCCCTCTGCAGAGCCTCCCTGCCCTGCAGCAGATCGCCACTGCCAGCCAGCTGGGTGCCCCCTGCAAACCTGCCGAGGGTGCCTTGCTCCCCTTGGCCAGGTCGTTGCTGAAGGTGTTAAAGAGAACTGGCCCCAGTGCTGAGGCCTGGGGAGCAGCCCTGGTGCCTGCCCCCATTCTGGCTGCCTTCAGTCTGCTCTTCCTTGCAGGGCTGCCGCAAGGTGATCCTCTCCACCAACATCGCCGAGACCTCCATCACCATCCCAGGGATCAAATACGTGGTGGACACAGGCATGGTCAAAGCCAAGAAGTACAGCCCTGGTGAGGAACCTCCCAGGAACACTGCAGACACTGGTTCCACTTTGGTAGGAGTTACTGGAGCCATCAGCCCCACTGAGCTCTGGACCACTCTGCACTGGCTGCATGAATCTCAGCTCTTAGATGTGGGTTTGGATGTCTCATCCCAGCCATGCTGGGGTAAAAACTGCCAACTCTGAATCTTCTCTCCACAGACTGATGGCATCACTAAGGCTGGGAAAGACCTTTGAGTTCCTCTAGTCCCAGCTACCATGGCCACTAACCCATGTCCCTAAGTGCCATGGCCACACAGTTCTGGAACACCTCCAGGGATGGGCACTCCACCACCTCCCTGGGCAACCTCTACCAATCCCTGACCACTCCTGCAGCAAGGAAATATTCCCTAATCTCCAACCTACCCCTCCCCTGGCACCCCGTGAGCCCATTTCCTCTCATCCTACCACTCCCAGACACAGCAGATGGCAGCTTTGCCTCGGGCTGTTAAACCAAGTCAAGTCTGAGCAGCGCTCGGGTGGCAGACGCTGGGGTGGTGGTCGTTGCTCCTGCGTGTGGCTGGGAGCTGTGTGTGGCAGAGGCAGTGAGCAGAGTGGCCTTTTCCCCGCACAGACACGGGGCTGGAGGTGCTGGCGGTGCAGCGCGTGTCGAAGGCGCAGGCCTGGCAGCGCGCGGGCAGGGCAGGGCGCGAGGCCAGCGGCGTCTGCTACCGGCTCTACACCCAGCTGGAGTTTGACACCTTCGACAGAATGACAGTGCCTGAGATACAGAGGTGAGGGCAGCACCCTGCTACCCCCGGGCTGCTCACCACACTGCTTGTCAGGTGGAGCTGTGTAAGGAACCCAGCAGCAGAACTGGGGCTGGGCTGTGAGCGTTTGCCCTCTGGGAGATCAGCTCTTCGAGACTGAAGAGCCACAGAATGTTAGGGCTTGGAAGGGACCTTGGAAGGGACCATCCAGTCCAAACCCTCTGCCAAAGCAGGGTCACCCAGGAACACATCCAGATGGGTATTGAAAGGATCTGCTCCGGGCAGCCTCCTCCAGGCCTCCAGCACCCTCACACCAAAGATGGAGCTTTCTGTGTTCCAGTTTGTGCCCCTTGCCCCCTGCCCTGTCACAGAACCACTGCACAGAGCCTGGCCCCTCCTTCTTGCCCCCTCTTCAGATATTCATAACCTTCTTGCCCACTCTTCAGCTACTCATAACCATTGATCAGCTCCCCTCTCAGGCTGCTCTTTAGACTAACCAGCTCAAAGGCTCTCAGCCTTTCCTCATCAGAGGCTTTCCAGCCTAGCCTCTGCTGGACTCTCTCCAGTATTTCCCTGTCCTTGAACTGGGGAGCCCAGAACTGGACACAATAGTCCAGATGTGCTCTCATTAGGGCAGAGTAGAGATAAACCAGGACACATTTGCTCAGGGTGGGCTGCTGGGCTTTAAGCCTCATAGGCAGTAGTTCTCTTTGAACTATTAAGAGGTGAGAACCTTGGTCTCACCTCTTGCCCTTCCTGCTTGAGACAGTAAGGCTTTCCCAGCCAGCATTGCTCTGGTCTCTGTCAAGCTGCAGCACAGATCTCAGCTTACAGGCAAATGAAAGATTGTAAGACTTTAAAAGAACCAGAGAAGAGAACAATCTCCATTGTTTTTTCTGCCTTTGCAGGTGTAACCTGGCCAGTGTGATGCTGCACCTCCTGGCCCTGAGAGTTCCCAATGTGCTCACTTTTGACTTCATGTCCAAACCATCTCCTGGTAAGTGGTTGCAAAGGCAGTCTTGGAAAACCCATGTCAAATGAGTCCCTGAGGAATTGCCTGCAGGCCAGCCTGTGATGGGTTGGGAGTTCCCTGCCCCCCACTCTATGAAAATCCCCCAGACTGGACTCAGGCAGCTGGAAGTGAAGGACTGAAGCTCTGTTTACAGCTCAGCACAAGGTACAAGCAGAGAGAGACACAACAGACAGGAATAGTTACAGACAGAGACAAGGGAAAGGGAATACAGAAACGCAATTCCCCTGCCAGCCATCAGAGACCCCAGGAGGGGCTCCCAACCACCCTTCCACCTTCTTCCCACCCCTCTGCCTTACCCCAGGGTCTCCTTGATGTGCAAGGTGAGTTTGGGGGATGGGCCAGGGGGATTAGAAGGAAAATGGTTAGTGAGGTTAGCAGAGAGGAGAAGGTAAGAAGCCAGACAGCCCCAGAGTGTCTGTGCCCAAGTGTCCTATCTTTGTTTTATAAACATCTCAGCAAGCCTATGAGTGAAGCAGATATCACCATTGTTTTCTTCTCTCAGCCAGTAATATAATTTCCTCCATTAAAATATTCCAGTTAGCCTCACACCAGCACACAGCCAGAGAAGATGGGGTGTGGAAAGTTAGAGCTGTGAAAGAGGAGCAGTCCCTCTCTGCTGCATCTTCTGGGGGTTCAGAAGTCTCAGATTTGTTCATTCCTTATGCTCATTTTTTTCAGAGCAGCCATGGGTTATAGCAGAGAGCTGGAGAGTCCAGCTGCCAGAGAGAGCAGGGAGCAGTGTTTAGCCATGGAGAGCATGAAGGTGTGCCCTGGCTGCTGGGGAAAGCCATGGGGAGTCTCACACAGCCTCTGCTCCAAGCTGGAGGTGACAGCTTTAGTTTCACCCCTGGTTCTGCTACTCTGTGGGAAAGGTGATAGTACTGCTGGAGAGAGGGGCAGGAACCACACTCTGGGGCACTGATTTCTCTAAACAGAAAGTATTTGTCCCTCTGGGCAGGGCAAAGAGGCAGTGATGGTACCAGCTGGCCCCTCACAGGCTGGCCTTGTTTTGACAGAGGCGATTCAAGCGGCGATTGAGCAGCTGGAGCTGCTGGGAGCAGTGGAATGGAAGGAGGATCAGCCTGTCCTGACCCCCCTGGGCAGGAAGATGGCAACCTTCCCTCTGGAGCCAAAGTTCTCAAAAGTAAGGCCTGCACAACCACCAGCTTCTGTCTCCTGGGCTTTGCCCATCAGCATTGCTCTTTCAGACTCTGGGTGAGGCCTGTGCTTTGCTGGCTGCAGCTGCACTGCTGTGTGCCAGCTGTTCATGTACCAGCTTCCCTGGCAGCACCTCTGCTGCTTTGCTCCTCACCTGCTCTTTAATTCAGGGAGATTTACTTAACAGAGAATTTCTTTCCTCTGGCACCTCTGAACCTGAAACAAGACAGATTTCATTGCAGTTGCTGCATTGCTGCTATCACTGATTAAGCAGTTTCATGAAGTGTCTGATTTACAAAATTCCAGCACAGTGAGGCTG
>VWYK01061038.1:0-30005 GCA_013399775.1 Semnornis frantzii | reverse complement strand
TTTTTTAGTAAATTCCAGAAACGAGGCCAAACGTTAGCAAGTTGCTTAATGAATGTGTTCTGTACATAGCATGAGACAGACTTCCAGCCTTGCATATCCATGTAGAGGTGGGTTTTTGTTTGTTTGTTTTAATTGAGTCTGCTTCAAAATTGGTAAGTTTTTAATTTGGGAATGCTTTTTGTTTCCAAAAATAATCAAAGTTTTGTGTTGTTAATGAAATATACAACTAAAAAGTTTCTTAGCAGGAAGAGCCAGAATAAAAATAAGAAAGAGGCACTCAAATCCTTACACTAGCAGTATCTTGCATCTAAGCTGAGGATTATTTTTCATGTTTGTGCTCATTATATGTGAGCCTCCCCTACTCTTTTCGGGCTTTAGTCTGTTCACAGTTCCATAAACAGTTTATTAGATCTATTTTTTGGCCCTAATTTACTTTTGTTTCTACTTTTTTTCTGAAGCTGAAAAGTTCACCAACTCAAAGGTCTGTTAAAATCCTATTCCCTTCTGACTGAGAACACCTACCATCTCGTGGTAAGAGCTGATACTACAGCCCTTTAATTTCTCTCTTAAAAAGGAAGCAAACCCTGAGGGCAAGTAAGCCCGTATCTGTAACTGCAGAGACCCACCGGGAAGATCCAAAGGCAACTGTAATGAGGATGATAGTGTAGCTAGAGCATGAAGGTATAGTCCTAGGGATCTTGGATTTGGCCACAGTCTCTAGTTTGGAGAACATCACATAGTTTATTGTTTTGCATACGTGCCCGATGTTTTTTATCTCCTGAAGTAGGTATGGACCAAGCCACTATCTTTGTGTAGAATATGGCACAATCATCTTTTGGAGAAGCACAGGCATAAGTCTGCTCTCGTATGTAGTGGATTGCAAACGAAGAAGTAGCCCTAACTGCTTTCAGTGTCCTAAAGTGTTGTGTTATGAATTTAAAAAATAAGAGGCAAGTATGTTTTAAGGGTTATATGGCCTATAATTGGTTTGCAAAAGGACCAGTGACTTCTCTGTAAGTTATTTGTCCTTTGTCTCTCTGATCTGATCTGTATCATGTTTGCTTCTATGTTTTTGTTCAACAGTTCACTTTCAAAAGCAGGCATTGTGACCAAAAAAAAACCAACAAACAAACAAAACCCAAAACAAACAAACAAAAAAATGAGACTACTTCCTAGTTCCTGAAGTAGCAGTAGTATCTTAAGCTTTTGTATGGGTAAGCTTATTTTTAAAAATCCACAACCTTTTTAATTTTTGTTCCTTGTGATTTGTAACATCTGTGCATTTAGGCTTTAAATGCAAACCTGAAAGATCTGAATAATCACTGGAGTTAAGTATTGAAGTTATGGAAGGCCAGTGATTAATTTGTAACTAAGTAAGAGCTGAACCAGCTGGGTTGCCAACTGAAATGTTAATGTTGGTGTACCAAGAAGTGGTAGCTTATGTACACTTTGAATCTAAAGCATTTCAAAGAAGCTAGGGGAATGATTTCCATCAGAATATGGATTAACTATGGAAGACATGACAATGTCAGGCTTTTGAGATCATATGAAGTCCTTAGGCATAAAATTTCTGCCAAACAGTACAGTATGCTACAGCCTTTGCTCCTATGGCCTGTAGTACTATACTAACTAGAGGAAGAAATTAGTTACTCGAGTACTATACAACAATATAAAAACGATTAGCTGAGAGTAACTTCCACTGGGCAGGTTTCTTAGTAGGCACTCGTGGCCTATTTTGATTGTCTGACTGCAAAACTCAGTAATGTGTGTATCCATCAGTTTTGGGTGAGGATAAGTTGTTAAAATCCGTATTTTTGATCCGTTTCCAGCTTGTTAAGGATTCCTCATCAGACTTGCAGAGAGACACTGAAGATATTAAGATTGAATGGTCACAGTGGTGCGTTAACTTATATTTGGTATGTACAGCAGGGAGAAGCTTCTGGTCCTGGACTGGAGGAGTTTTTTGCAGTGATTCATTAAAATACCCAGTATGCAGCCTCTTACATGACAGAATCACAGAATTAACCAGGTTGGAAAAGACCTTTGAGATCATCAAGGCCAACCTGTTACCTAACACCATCAAATCAACTAAACCATGGCACTAAGTGCCACATCCAGGTTTTTTTTAAACACTTCCAAGGATGGTGACTCTACCACCATCCTGAGCAGCCCATTCCAATGGCCAATTGCTCCTTCTGTGAAGACTTTTTTCCTAACATCCACAGAACCACAGAATATGAAGGGGGAAATGGTGTTTTGAAATAGTGAACAATTACAGAGGACCGGAATTCGAACAAAGAGGGACCTGTGAGAGGTTTTACAATTTGTTTATTTTTGTGAAGTCTAGGAGCTTCTAATTGGAATNCTGTTACCCTAACCTTGGGTAATTATTTTCTGCTCTGGGAGAGGTACAGGTTATAGGCTGGAATCAAGGACAGGGGATCTGCTTAAGTATCCTTTAAGGAAGTAGGATAGGATGTAATCATGTGTTTTGTGGCATTTCACTGAAAAGTGGAACTGGAGAGCAGAAGCAGATAGTGGAATGACAGTAGTTAGCTAAGGCAGCTAGCAGATCCAGAGCACTGTTGGAGTGACTTACAAAAGACTGCTAAGTTTGTAATTCTGCTGGATGTGCTGCACTTTGGATGCAGCTCTGCTGCCCAGCAGGGACAGCACCAGACTCTGCTTTGGAGAAGTGCAGATGTAGGAAGAACAGAACAAATAGCAACTTCTTTACCAAGAAATCACTGGAGAGCTCAAAGTACTCTGTGTTTGTACTCTTCTTCTTCTGTCCCATAAAGTAGTGCTTGTTAAGCCACTTGACTTGAATATATGAGGATGGGTTAAGAAGAGTGCCAGGTCCTTGGTTTAGTTTAGTTTTCTGAGATTTCTGAGCAAGCTTTAATGGTTATTAGCATGGCTTGTGTGGCTGTCAGAAGCTTACCCTACAATTAATACAGGTGATCATGCCAAACTGCATCATGTCCAGTTTTACTGAGCACAGTATTTATCTAAACTGAAAAATAACTGCCATTATTAGACTCAGTCACATAGATCCAAAAGCTCTGGGCAAAACAGGGCTGGACACCCATCAGTCTGTTCTGAGTAGTGGGTTGTGGTCTGGCCCTGCTACTCAAGTGTCAAGTCTGTCTCTTCTCCAAAGTGAAGTGAGAAGATAGAATGTAAATGGAAAGCTAAATCTATAAAAGAGAACATTTCAATTTTTAATTAAGATTAATCAAAACAGTTCTTAGTACCCAAGAGGAAATATGCCACATTTGGAGATCACCTGATTATCACCGAAAATAAGCAGGAAGTTCCTAACAACTGTATTGTCCTGGCTGAGTATGGTAGCAGCTCCTGCACTGCTGTCTTCTGAGTATACTGCTTTCCCAGTTCTTGTAGTTGGGGCAGGAAAGGCAAGTAAAATTCCTTAGAGGCAACAGAGTCCTCCCTCAAATGCTACCTTTTGGCCAAGAATAGCTGCAAAATTTGCTTCAGCTGAAACTGTCTGCCTGTCTTGATAAAGCCCTTCTGTTGTCAAAATTCTGCTGGAACATGGGAAGTCAGATTGTGCTGACAGGATAGCACGCAATCCCAGCAACGGTTGTGTACACAGTGAATTGTAGCTTTAAAAGCAGAAGTCTCCATCGGGATCTGGACAATGGAAATAAAGGAAGACCTTGTTATGTGCTGTCATGACTGCCATTAGTAAATGGTGCTGAAAATAGTAGTCACAAGAAATCAGGAGGAAAATTACATTCTGTGAACAAAACAACTGCAGCGCAGTGTAAGGCTACTCAAGTTCTAACCCAGCTGACTCACTGCCAACAGTGCATTAGATTTGAGAGTTGAAGTAGGGATTTTCCTGCAAATTTCATAAACTGCCTGTGACTCAGCCTTCAAAGAGCTGATCAGCATGTTAATCAACTAGCTGCTCTGCTTCAGCAAAGAATCACACTTTGAATCACTGTATTTAATTTATATTGTTTCTTCTGCAAGAAGAAAATCTCTGGGCCAAAAGCAGTAGTAAGGTAGCAAAACTTCATATTCTGTGGTTCTTCTAGAAACACTTCCAGTTACTGTTCCACCTTTCGGCACCACCACATTTTCGTTCCAGCTCTTCAGCATCTTTGCTATCCTTTTTCTCTGACCCAAATTTTCAAACCTCGTTTGAGGTTGCATTCAAATACTGCGAAGTGAAGGCATTTCATGTGCTTCTCTCAGTCTGGTTTTATTGAAACTTTCTGCTCTTTAAACTAGAATGTCTGTAACAGCAGCTTCAAAAGAAAACTAAGTGGTTGTTCAGGCTCTAGGTCTCTCTCTTTATTCTCTTGTTAAAAAGTACATTGGAATTTGTAGAACAATTGCACAGCAGACTTTCTGCTATTACCCAACTAGACAGTGATTGGTCCTCTCTTGAAAACATGCATCATTCTAAGGTGTCTTTCCCCAGGCAATCTGCCTTGCTGCTTTTTACTCTGAATAAGCAATTTCTGCAGTTCTCAAAATAAATGTTACCATACCTGTCTGTGAAATAACCCTTCAAATCTGATACAGCTAAGCTGATGTATCCTCTAAAGCCCCTATCCTACAACTATTAGCAGAACTTTTTAAAGTAGATATGGTTTGGTATAGAGTTTTTGAGTGCTTGTTAATTGTGGAATAGAACACTGTATATTAGATAATGCTATAGCCATGTGCACTGCCTCCTGCAAGATGAAGAAATACTCTAATGCCTGTAGTTCAGAAGGCCTTTTCTATTGCAAGCTTTATTTTTATGCTTTTCTTTCCCACATCCAGTCAGAAAAAAAAAAAAGGGGGTGTGTGGGGGGGGGGGGTATGGAAGCTTTAAGTAGCGCTTCATGATTCTCAGAGCAGCTTGCTGCTACAAAATTACATGCAGTAGAACTCCTAGTAACTTAATTGCTATAGACTCAGTCAGTAGACTCAATCTACTCAGTAGACTGCAAGACCAAACCTCACCATGAAGGCTGTGGACAGGAGGATAAAAGCATGGCATCAAGGCACTGAGTCCAAGTTTGCCAGGCTTCAGAAATGGAGGTGAGCGTTCATACCCAGAACTCAGAAACTGCAGTGCTGGAACAATTATTCACCCAGTCAGCTTTGGATCATGTCACAAGATGTGCGTCTTGATAGGAGATTCGAGTTAACAAGGGCCCTACAGAAACCAAGTACAGAGGAAGTGAGAGGTTCGCACGGGAAGCTTGTGGTAGCATTAAGAAGCCGAATTAACTCTGTGACCAGGTTATTACTTCTAAATCCACAATCATTGGGCAGGTGCCGGAGCAGTGGCTCAGGGGCGCGTGGCACGACCTGGCCCAAGCCCAGCGGCACTTGGCCAAGTCCTTGGCACGGTTCGGGAGCAGGCCGTGAAATGTCGTGGTCCCGACGCAACCTGGCCGGGTCATACCAAACGCGCCCACGGTAGCAGAGCTCCCTTCTCGTCCCTGGAGCCAGCTGTTCGCCCTCGGCTGGGGCCAGGAACGACCACAGGGTAGCGCTGTTTCCCGCCCCACGACCGCCACAGCGGCAGGGCCACGGGAAAGCCCGTGCGGCTCCCCCCGCGCCGTGACGCTAAGGTGCGGCCGGAAGTAGTTGGGCGGGGCGAGGGCGGAGGTGTTGGCAGCCCTGGACCGTAGCACTTCGGTGCTCTACGGGCGCTGTTGGTCGCGGAGGGGCGTTCTGCAGGTAAAAAGGAAGCGTCTCGCTGGGGAGAGGAAAGAGGGCGAAAATAGTAATAACGCTCCCTGAGTGTGTCTGTGCGTCGGGGAGAAGAAGCGGGTCGCTGGCGGGGCCGCGACGGGCTCGGCTGAAGGAGGCTCTCTGTGGTGCCGCGGCTTCCGTCGGGGGTGTTAAGGCCGAAGTGGCTGGGGTTTCTTGGTTGAAACCAGTCGTGCATTCTTGCAGTGTGTTGAGGGGTTGGGTTCTATAACCAGGTGCGGTGGTATGCCTCTGGTGTTTCATACTTTAATGGTTTGCAAATATCCAGAAAATACCTCTCTAATTCTCTTTGCCTTGGTGTAAAGTCCAGCTTGATTATAAAAGCTAACCTGAGTTACTCTCATGAAAGACATTTTCTGTATGTCGCAGTGGGACATAATAGCAGATCGTTGTTCTTTCAGTTTTCCTGGGTGTTGGGGTTTTTTTTCTGATTTTTTTTTTTTTTAATGGAGTATGTTTCCAGCTGCTTTGTTATATGTGCGATAACAGGAAAGCATACATTTCACTTTCTCTTCTAAAAATATAGTCAGGAAGCCTTAACTTCAGTGCTGCAGATTTAAAATTTGGTGTAACGTGTAGTGGCAGTGATTCCTCTCACAGAGGAAGGTTACAGGAGAACTTTGCTGTTGTGTACCCATCACCTGTTCTGCAAACACAGCCTAAATCATAGCTTTCCCTCATTATTGTGACCTTTTCAATAAAAACAAAACCAAACAATAACAAAACCTCAGAACAAACAAACCAAAATGAAACCCCCAAACCTCAAAAATCTTGTCAACCCATTACTTTGCCTTAGGGCCCCTTGGTCTGCCAAGATTGACAGTCAGCTCTGTTCCAGAATCCTCTTTCATTAGGACCTAGATGACTGTTGCACACCAGGGAAGTTCAGTTAGCAGGCTGCTGGACACTGGGTTGTAGGTCTGCATTTCATGTTTCATTGTTTGGTATCTGCTATTAGACTTTCCGGTGGTAAATGGACAATTATTACTTGCTTTCATCTTGGTTTCCACCTTTTTAAAATGAAATTTGCCTTTCTTTGGACATGCCTGTTGTGAATTGATGATGGTATCGCTTGATAAGGTCAAAAGGACAAAACAATTACACGTGTTATGTTCTCTGAATTGTGTTCTAGATGCTGGTCTGAATTAGGACAGTTAATACCCTTCTGGCCTTAATGTCCCATAGCATAAGCCAGATGTTGCAATGGACCACGCTGTTGTTGAGTCATTGCAGAAGGTTAATGCCAGGGCCTCAGGAAATCTTGGAGTTTTGCTTTGATTCCAAGGTTTGGGTGTTTTTGGTTCTTTTTAAATTTTTTTTCTAATGTGTCTAGCAGTTGTCACACAGTAAAGGTGCAAGAACCCTCACCTTTGACCTTTTAAATGCTGCCTGTCATCAACACACAGTTTACATGATAGCTTAAATTGTTTCTCCAGAATTAATTAGCAGTTTCAATTGTGTCCTGAATTTTGGCCGCTTCTTTACCAGATTTTCTAAAGACATTACAGTGTAGCTGGATATATTCGCAAGCTGTTGTTTCATTTCTTATTAATGCTGTTCATTTAATGCAAATTTTGCCAATTTGTGTAGTTATTTGTGGAATTTAGGGTTTCTTAGGGTTTTTTAGGGTGCTGGAGGATGAAACATAAACCACCCTTTGCTTCCCTGTTTTGTCCTTTGCCCAGCAACTTATAACGGAAAAAAACAAGTTCAACACTTAAGGCTCATTGGCCTTGGGAAATCCGGGGATAGCACAAAAAGTCTTAAAGGAAACAGAAGCAGGTGGTTATTTGTCGTGGAAAAGCTGCTTTTGTGCTGTGTATCTTCTCCCTGCCTGCAGGCAGGGGTCAGCCGCAGATGCAGTGCTCTTAGAGCCCTGCGTAGGGTCGCTGAGTTATCAGCGTCCCCTTGCACAATGATGATTTTTATGTGGGAATCTGTCCCACTATACATAATCTCAGGAAGCTGCTGCCAACACTGCATTATCTGTCCTTTGTTGGAATGGCACCTTATTTCTTTAAGCAAACCTTTAATTTTCGTATTTCAAAACTCCAGCAAATTTTTTTGGAAAGAAAAGATGTTTGTGTAATTTCTTGTGCTGTTAAAAGTTATACATTGGAAGATTTCATTTCATGTAGTGTGACTTTGCTACTTTCTAATTAAAAGTTCTGATTTTTCTAAAGGACCCCTCCTTTGGTGCTGCCCAACCAGTGAGTCCTTTAAATGTGCTTCAGCAGTGATCACACAGAACTGACAAACTTAAACTGGAGGAGGGAAGATGACGTCCTTGGATGGACTGCAGAAGACAATCAGTAACCCGGTAACTCCCTTGTCACATCAACAACTCGTCCCTTGGGAAATTTGCTGTTCTGTGTCAATAATTGGTACTCGTATTGTTTTGCACAGTGAGAGATGTTTCTGAGAACTTTTTGCATTGCTCAGGTGCTAGAGGGAGAATGTCACAGGTGACACTAGGATCTGAAGGTGTTTAGAAATCATACTGCAATCAGACGGACACTTACTGCACACGACTTCCAAACCAGGAAGAAAGTTCTGCCAGTCATTGAGGGCAATCCCTTTTTGTACATAGCTTATGGGGATGTGTGGTGTTTTTGCAGAGTACAGTGAGTTAAAGGCGAAATTATGATAAGCAATGTTTTCACTCCTAATTCTCTCTAAACATGGGCCTGGCAGCCTTCATAAAATACCTTTTTTTGTTGTGCAACTTCAGTCTGAACACCTAGTCTTAGAATGTTCTTTGATGATTGATATCTTACCTTACAAAAAATCCTGCTTTGTAGGAAGGACTTGAGCCAACATGATTCAGCAATTACAAAGAGTGGATTTGATGGAATGTCGTTTGCCTAGCTTAGAGTCTGGAGACTTTTTCTGAAAAGCTCTAGTATTTTCACGATCTGGGACCTGACTGCTCTCGTAATCAGTGGCCTAACACTGGGATGTGGCTAAAGGGGTCAGCTGAAGCTGTGGGTTTTGTTGTATTTTTAAATAGGTATTTCCTTTGAACCTGCGGGAAATAGTATTTTTTCAACATTCTATTCTAGAACTCTCTACAAATATTACAGTTGGCAGAGTATCTCTGTAGAGTGTACCATAGTGCAGGTCTGCACAGGACTTCTGTATCTATTGCGTCTTTGCACTGTTACTCAACTGTATGTTCAGTGAATCTGGTTGTTAATTCCTACTGTATGTCGACTCTTGCAAAGTGGGTAGAGGTAGGAGTGATGGGGGAATAGCATCAGCCACCTTCACAAGAACCTAGCTGGAAGGCAAAGGAAAGCTGTGTGTAGATTAATTATAGGGGGGAAGGACTGAACTGCAGAAGGAAAGGGGCGATGCAGTTTGGTAGATAGGGATTTTGGTGGTAAAAGAAGTGTGAAGAGGAACAGTAGGAAATGTTTAGGACGTACAGTCTTTTTAAGGGAGAGGGTAGCAGTTCAAGAAAATGGGGTGGCTGCAAGGAGGCTGATGAGTATGATGGGTGACAAGACCATGCTGGAGGATATGAAGGGATAAACCAGGCCTTGGGGTCAAGAACGTAAGATGGGAATAAGAGTGAGTATTTGGTATTGGAATACGGAGGCAGATGATCTCAGGACAGCCTCCATACAAGGTCACGAGCAGCCTGCTCTATCTGACTTTACTCTGATCGAGGCACTGGGCTAGACACACCAGAGCTGTCTTCCAGCCTCATCCCTTCTGTGATGTATCACCTGTGTAATACCATGAGATGATTTTAATAGAGGTAAAAGAGGCCAGGCTGTGAAGATTTCACTATTTCACTGAATTGTTTCATGAGGAGCAAAGTTTAAGAACTGTATTGTAGGTTTGAGTCTGAGATGTATTTCTTCAGTACTGTACTGTTCTTAATCATACAGAAAATTGTGCTTTCCTCTTTTTACCCTTCACTCCAAGTGTTGGTTATGGCCAGTCTGGTAGGGCAGTTGTCCACTGCCCATCAAGTTGGATCAAAGTTGTGTTACCACAGTTATTCCTCTGTAAGACCATAATCTGTCCTCTCATTTTATGAAAATTGGCAGGTACCAGAAAGAACTTGGTCTCTGAAACCTCTGAAACTCAGTCAACACTGACCAATTGGCTTCAGAGGTAATTTGTGGAGGTCTAGAGGACAGCTGGAATGCTGATAGATTACATGATGTCACAGGCATTACTCTTAATAAATTAGAAAAAATTAGTAGAACGACTTGAGACATGAAATTACAGCCACTTTCTGTGATGACAAAGGCTCATTAAGTCTGTAGTACTACGTCCAGGAAATGCTCCATTACAGGCTTGCAGATTCCCTGTTTAAGCTTTTGAAAAGTTGGTGGGCCAGCCTTCTTTGCTTTTAAATAAAAGCCTCATTTTGAATGTAAAGAAGTGTTTTTGCCACAGTTGCTTTTCCAGAGATAAATAATTTTGATCCACTGGAGTGGTTAAGTTCCAGCATTCTTGGCATGTTTCTGTAGTCTCTGAAGACAAAACAGAAAAGGATAAACCAATCATTTATTACTCTGCTGCATTACTCAGAGCTACTACTTATCAGCAGTGTGTAAAACTAAAATAATCAAGATTTTTTTTTTTATAGTTATTTATGCTATTGTTCTTATTCTTTGAATAAAAATGAACCTCTTGTATGTTCAGGGACAAAGCTACTACCAGTGAGCGAAGGAATTTCAGCCTATTTATTCTTTTGACTCCTACAATGTCCTGTTTTGGTCCTCCACTACTGTAACCGCTTACGCCATTAAAACTACACAAGACTTAAAACAGCTTGACAACTTCACCATTTGTGAGCTTATGCATGAGAAGTATGTTCTTTAAGCCTGTTTTGACTGATATAGAAGGTGACTGCAAATTAGGATTTGTGTAATGTGTGGTCAGTTGAGAGAAGTAGTGCAGACAGGGCAGAAAACGATGTTTATCTATTAGCAGCTCTGGGTTTAGACAATTTTTGCTGTCATTCCCCCTTACCTCCTCACAGATTCACAACAATAGATGCCAGCAAACATATCTCCTTTTCATAGATTCCCGTTTTGCTTGATTATGTGCATCTGTATCTCTCTATATATTTAAGAAAAAAAAAAATCAACTTATCTTTTTAGGTCTGGTATTCCATTCAAGAGTAGTATTTCCAGTTTCTCGAGAGTGTTTTTTGTTGTGTTGTTTTGTTGTTTTGTTTTTTGGTTGTGTTGTGTTGTTTTTTGGTGGGTTTTTTTNAAAAAAAAAAATCAACTTATCTTTTTAGGTCTGGTATTCCATTCAAGAGTAGTATTTCCAGTTTCTCGAGAGTGTTTTTTGTTGTGTTGTTTTGTTGTTTTGTTTTTTGGTTGGGTTGTGTTGTTTTTTGGTGGGTTTTTTTTTTTTTTTTTTTTTTTTATTAAATTACTGGAATTCTTGTTTGCAGATATTTTATTTCAAAAATGTCCTAAAATCTTATATGTTGTGCCATAGGCCAGGGAGTTTTGAGGGGAAAAAAACCCCTGTCTCTTAGCCACAGCAAATGCAGCATTTGATACTGCTTACTCTTTTTCAATATAGGGCATATGTGATGAGATGCCGATTTACAGCTTTGCTTTCAGAACTTGTGTTGTTTTCTGTGCGGCTCCCCTTCCCTCCCTGAAGTGCTGGGGAGCACTAGCTGATGGTCGGGGTAGGACTTCTGTCAGCGTGTCTGAGCCTTTGCCAGAGAGGTGTACTGGTGTGTTTGAGGCCTTTATTTTAGCTAGCGTGTCCCCTCACATGTCTTAACATGTCCTACCATGTTGCCATTTCACTTTAGCTTAATGTGCACGTGTTACCCCCTTCAGCTATTGATAATGGAATTAAAAAACTGGCAGACTTTGAGCCAGACTGCATACCTTCGATGCAATAAAGACTGAGACTCGTGGACAGGACTATTTCAGTGCACTTTGGAGTTCTTAGCTCATTAAGATGAGGTATTGGTTTATGTTTGTCTTGTATTTTTCACTAAGACAATACTCAGTGACGTAGTCTCTTCCAGTCGCTATTTTCTGAAGCGGAGCAAGAACAAAGGAAAAGGCAGCTGCATAGTCTAGAGTCAGAAGCATTGTGAAAGCTGCCTCCAGCTACCAGCTAAAGGCTAGTAATAGGTACTTGAAAATTACTTAATTTGAAGTGAATCCTCTTATCTTCTTTACACTGTATTAAAAGTGAGGCGATGAAATATTACCACTCTTCATTTGAGAGCTAGGATTGGAGGCTGTAAATGTTAGTTTTATTTTTATTGAGAAGTTTGATTTTCATAGGTGAAAATCTGCTGGGTTTTTGCCTTCCTACTCCAGTGGATGTTTAGGGCTTTTTTACTGTTTCATTGAAATCAAATGCTAGTTGTGTTTCTTTTAATGTACTAGAGCACCACATAATTAAGTATTAGAATATTATCTTTAAAACTATGGTAATTTTTTTATCATCTCCACCACAAAATGATATTTGGTTTTTTTTTTTTTCTTCTTTTTTCTCTCCTCTTCTAGATGATCCCATATGTTGGGACAATACTTGGTGGCCTTGTTCCTGGAGAGCTGATTGTGATACATGGGACTGTTCCTGATGATGCAGAGAGGTAGTTACAGGGTCACTTTTTGCAGTGTCACAGTGTGAACAAGAGTGTAATAGATAAAATGTTTCCAGGGGTCCTACTTATGATGGCAAACAAAGGCCTGATCCAAATCTTTGTGTCAGTATCCGAGTGAATATGGGCTTGAGTGGTTACTGAAAGCTTTGTGATGAGAACTGAAGGGTGAACTCATTTTTCGCTTTCTGCTGATCCTCTCTGTTTTTATTTTGCCTGTTTTGGCAGGGTTTTTTGCCTCTGTCATAGCATTTATCTGCCTGCCTGAAAAGGTTGCTTGAGACTAACAAACTTGGTAATAGAATGTGTTTTGTGAAGAATTTTAACTTAAAACTGGTATAAGGAGGCATGGACTAGTGCATGTTCCCAGTATGGGGGTTCTGTTCCCTGACTTTAGAAAAGGTTCATTAGGTTATTCTGTTGAAGATGATGGAAGGGAAGGTGGTGAACTCAGTAACGGGATCTTACATAATATGAACGATGATCATTACATAAGTACTTAAATATGGTAATTAATTGCAATAAGTCATGGGAGAGCCTTTCACAGATTTGTAGGAGTTGGACAAATATATGTTTGGGTTTTTTTTCCTTATTCAGCAATGCTCATGCTCCTCAGAATACACAGTATTCTGAGGCTCCACAATAAAACGTAAATGTATAAAACTTTTTGGGTGATTAGTGATTTCTTGACAGCCTGAGCTGAATGTGGTTTGTCTTATGACTAGGTTCCAGGTGGATTTACAGTGTGGTAGCAGTATAAAGCCTCGAGCTGATGTGGCATTTCATTTCAACCCGCGCTTCAAAAGGTCTGGTTGTGTTGTTTGCAACACACTGGAGAGGGAAAAATGGGGCTGGGAGGAGATCACTTACGAGATGCCCTTTGAAAAAGGGAAG
Source organism: Semnornis frantzii (assembly GCA_013399775.1). Taxonomy (NCBI): domain Eukaryota; kingdom Metazoa; phylum Chordata; class Aves; order Piciformes; family Ramphastidae; genus Semnornis; species Semnornis frantzii. Next base: position 16,756 of record VWYK01061038.1, on the reverse strand, counting down.
TCATTTGAGATTGTCATCATGATTTTAAAGGATAAATTCCAGGTAAGTCCGGGTCAGTTCTTTGTCTGTAGACAGTTGTCATGCTGATAAAAGAGAGGTTTTTCTGTATACTGACATGGTTGCAAGCCTTGGTTTCTCTTTTACTTAGCTGTAGTCAAACTACAGAAAGTTTTAGAAGCTTTTCTTTAAAGAGGCGCTAAGTAAATCAGACCTGTAATTTTGTGTTGCTTCCCTCAAAGATGACCAGGCAAGTAACTTCCTGCCATGGCTAATGGCTACTCCACCCTTCCCTTCATGTGTGAAGGCCTGACCTTAGGAAAAGAACGGTCCTTTTGGAGGAAACATGTGAGGTGTATTTGTCTTCTTCTTGCTTGGACTACAGTAATGGATTCAGTTAGATTGCTAATACCACATTGGTAAATGATTGGGTGATAGAAACAAAAGATGTGAAAAGCAAATAAATATAGGAAAATAGATGTCTGTCAAGAGAGACTGACTCATGGATGAGCTGAACTTAATTGCTCTGACATCTCTAGAACACTGCCTGCTTCTGCACCACACCAGTGTAAAAGCGAGATACATGCATACAATTTGAAACGCAACTGGAGTAATGTATGTTTAATACAATTTTCCTATTTTATTTCCTGTCTCTTTAGGTGGCTGTAAACAAGAAGCACTTGCTGCTCTACAACCACAGAATTAGCCTTGAAAGAATAGATACTCTTGGAATATATGGCAATGTGCAGATCAAAACAATAGATTTTGTCTCTAATGTAAGTTATATAGATAGCTAACTTGTTAGATTCTTTTTCTCTGTCTTGCTAAACTACTGAGTAGGATTTATGGTGAAAAGTAAGTGAAGCAAAGCAGCTACATAGTCTAATCAGTAAGGAGATTTTTTCAGCCCCACATTTCAACATGCAAGTCTAATGTGAGGCTTTCTGATTTCCTGTTTTAATCTTAAGGGTAAAAGGGTGACAGATGGTATAAGAATGTTAAGAATATACTTGTATTATCTATTATCCATTATATAATAATGGATTAGACCTTTCAAATATTCCAGGAGCTCTGAAATTAGCTCTCAGCGTTCAGTGTTTCTAAATGGGAAGTTTAGCCATAGCTGTAATTTGTAGCTTGGCTTTGAAATGTTCAGCCACAGCTGGAGCTACTTATGCACATAACCCTGTTTATCCTGCTAAAATGACTTAATTGTTGAATGAAGTGACAAGCAGGAATGTACATTTATTTTGGGCAATGGAGTGGGGCATGAGAAGTGTCTTTTCTCAAAGTGTTTGGGGCTTGATTTGCACTTGGACCAAACTGCAATGAATTTTAAGAGAAAGCAGTGTTGTGCTTCCACTTGGCTGCCAGCTCTGCTGGAGAAGGGGAGGAGCTGAACAATGTTTTGCCCTGTGCAGGAGAGATCCTGTTCCCAAAAGGTCAGTTTTTTTTAGGACAGGTACAAAGTGATAAATTCCATGGAGATACTCAATGCTTCTTCCCTTTCTTCCTGCCACTTACTATGGCAGCCTTCCTACTCTTCTAATATTCTGGGTCTACATCCTCACTATATTGAGGGCAAAGCTTGAGTTACTCAGTGGACTAGTAATAATGTTAATGGAAGGTGGAGATTTGGTCTTGAGCAAAATGAAGTCTGAACTGTAAAGGTGAATCTACTGACTGATCATTTGCCAGGGCTACATACAGACTTTTATAGGCCCCATCACTTGACCTTGGGCACATTACTAGAATATTGGTACTTCAAAGCTGTGTCCTGGTTCAGAAGGGTGTGACTTGGGGAAGAGCTTGTGGGCAAGTGGGTGCTACAGGTTAGTTTCTGTCCCAAGCACAGAACAGTTGCTTGGTCTGTGGTTGCTGGTGCTGTGTCTTTTGGGGAAGAAAGGAATGGAGAGGGTGATTGTTTCCTTTTTGTCGTTGCTTCAAATATACCCCTCTGAGGAGGGAAACGAAGGCCCGTACTGAAATAAATAAGCTGAAGACACAATCTACTAGGGCTGGACTGGAACTGTGTCTCTGTGTGGCCACATTGTTCACCTGTCCTTATGGGAAGAGTCAGGGATATAGGGGGCTGCTTAGAATCCTAGGGCCCTTTGCGTGGACTTGCCCTGCTGGTATTCATACCCCAGTGATATCGGCGGATATCACTAGACACTAAAGGATTAATGGAGCTCCGGCCGTAAAATAAAGATTGAAACTGTAAATGAGAAATCTTGATTTGGCTTCAGCAATTGATCTTCAGGACTTTTTTCTTTGATTTGAACGGGTTTTCAATATCTTTATAATAGTCCTAGATCTCCATGTTAGCAGCTCACCCTTCAAAGCAGCACAGATCTTTTTATGATTCTAAACCAAGTTTGCATTCAAGTTCTATGAAGTTAGCAATAAAATCTAAATATGTCTCTTTCTGCAGTCTTTACAAGGCTCTCAGCCATCATCTCTAGGAGTTACAAAGATAAACACAGAAAATGTACGTATGTTTGTAAAAGGTTGCATGAATCTCCCTGTTGCCTGATAAGCAGTTAATGTTGTTTGTTTTCTCTTCTAGGGGGATATGCCAGATGGCTCACAATTTGTAAGTGTCTTGTGCAGACTTGTGGCAAATATGAAAAATTAAAAAAAATGTAAATAAAACCTTCTCAGTTATTCATGGAAAAAACCCAGACATTCACAGAACAAGGAAATTTGAGAATCTACTGGGAGTTGATCATCAGTGAAGTTTTGCAGAGAGTAATCCTCTTTGCTGCTGCTAGTAAAAGTAAGGCCGTTTGTGAAATTGTTTAGAAAACTTGAAATACAGACAGCATCCACAGCCATAAATGGAGAAATAAAGCGAGGTACCAGAATCTTGAAAGGATCAAATCAAATAAAAACTTTTGTCAAACAAGTATACTTTTTCTCTGCTTTAGGGAACACCTGCAAAACACAATTACTCTGCAGTCATATTATGCCAAATGGCCTTATGTTAGCATGTGTTATCTCAGAACCTGTCTGGCTATGTCTTACTCTTGCTGACAGATCTGTGCTGCTTCTGCATACGCTTCATGTGGCTGGATGCAAGCATCACATTGTGGGGTTGGAACTTGCGGACAGCTAGTGTGGAGCGTAGACAGAGTTGGGCGCACATCTTTGTGCAAAAAACTGCACAGGGACCGTATCCAGACCGCAGTCAGGAGCACGATCAAACTGAAGAAGGGTTGGAAGCCAAGAGTACATACAAATAGAATTTGTTAAGGTGAAACTGCAGAGAGTGCCATGATTTTAGATGCCTTGTCACTTGACAGTCTGCCATCTATAGTCTCCTTTTCAAAACTAACCAACATGCAATACTTGCAAGTGGTAGACTTCAACAAAAAATGGAAAGTCAAAGTATGTTTCACTCCTTATCTCAGATCAGAATAACTTCTAATACTTCTTCCTCTTTCTCTTAGATGTGGCAGAAGGTGGTGTAACTCATGTTTCTTTTTGAACCCAAGGTGGTAGGCTAAAGTTAGAAAAAACAACACATCGATAGGTTCCTCAGTGTAACTTTTCCACTATAGCGTTCATGTCCTTACACTGATAGGAATGACTTCAGCTGTAAGTGCAGATTTGTGATCATAGGCCAAATTTCTTCCTGCTGTGGTAAAGCTCAGCCTGTATATTGAGAAAAGTAAGTCATAGTCAAAATTTTTACTGGTGTACTTCCAGGGTGTTCCTTACGTTGGGAAACTTGATACTGCACTTCGTCCAGGATGCACAGTTGCCATTAAAGGAGAAGTGAGTAAGAACTCAAAAGGGTAAGTGTTACTGATTATTTTTTTCTATTATCTGAGATTATTTGAGAATGAGTAGGCTTTTCTATTGCCTCAGCATATCCGTACTCATTTGCAACTTTGCATCTGGAATCATCCGAAATGCACTGGTTTTCTGAAGAGCCGGCAGGATACTGCTTTAGAGAGGACTTAAAAGAGCAGGTGTTTTGTGAGAAGTGAAGGTAAAACCTGAGTGTCTTACCTACTAAATCTGCATTATTCACAAGGCTGTGTGTTTGTTCGGGGTTTCCATTGTAACAAGGCATGTAAGCACATACCTTGTGCAGCCAGTTGTTACTTTAAAGAGATCCAAGAATAAGGGAACTGGCAGAAGTAGATGAAAAATGAGAAAGTTAGTTACTGGTGTGCCCAAATGCTGCATGTTACATTTATGTCAGTACTCCAGGGGCCTCCTTGTGACTGTGCATGACATGAAGGCATCTGACAGCAGCTGAGTGATGAAACCTGGTAGGGGAGTATGAACTACAATTTTGATAGCAAACGAGGAACAATGAGTTGCAAAGAAGACATGTTCCCAATATGATTTAAATAAATGGTGAAACAGAGGGGAGTGAGACATGGTGAAAATGGAGCTAAGGAAATGTCTGTGCTTCAGCATGCACTTTGCTTGAAGGGTGGTTTTGGCTCTGCAGAAACATGCCTAAAACTGAAGCAATTAGTGCAAATGATGAAAAATGGTCTTTTTATGCTGTGTGTATGCACTGCAGTCCTGCTTCCTCAGAGCATGTTATCTTTGATGCAGCTGAACAGCACTCAAAGAGTTTATATTAACACTAGAACTTAAGGTCTAGAAATCTCATCACTTTAAATTGGGCAGGATAAGTAATGCTTAGATAGTAGCATTTGTTTTCCTTCTTTTGGCTTGACATGCTTATTAACACATTTCAAGTGCTGAATGTACTGCATGTAAGCGTGAAGAGGCTTTTAGGTGTTAAAAGCATGCACATTGTCTGCTTTTTGGTTTTAAATGTATAAATTTTTATAGAGTTTGTAATACAGTTTTATAGTTTGTATTTAATGTCTTTCACTCCACACAGTTGTTCCTTCTTCTCAGTGAAAAAACAAGATTTAAGAGTTTTAAGTGTAGTTGTTGATGTATTTTATTTCTGGACCAAGCAATTCCAGGCTTCTCAAAAGGAAGGAAATAACCTGGCAGTTGGAGCTTATTTTGGGGAGGAGTATTCTTCAGATGCAGTGAAGTCTTTGCCACAGGTTGAAGCATTCATTTGAATTTGGATGACTCCTTCCTCTTTCCTCTAACCACTTTGCTCCAGAGCTCCCTGTTAGGAATACCATACTACTGACACTTCTGAGACTGCAGAGGATTCATTCAACCTGAGGACAGCTACACTGTCCTACAAAGTAACACTTTATATGCATGGTGTCCTGCTAATCTTAAATGTGCAGAGAATCCTTAAACTCTTCCTTTAAAAGTCTAACCAGTTTGTTGACAGAAAGAACATAACATCTTCAAGTAAAACAAAGCCTCCCACTCTCCAGTGCCCAACAGAAAGGTAGTTGAGCCAGCAGCACTGTTTCTGTGAGAATGCTGCTTCCTAGTGCTGTAGGGAAGTACAGCTTGCCTTGATACCTCCTTGCTGAGATATGAACAGAGATCTGGAGTGTTGAATGAGATCTAGCAGGCTCATGCTGTACATTTACTGTCTCCACCAAGGTTTTCTGTGCAAAGGAGACAAATGCATGTTAACTTTAAGCCTGCTTGGTTTGTCAGGTAAATCATGGCGCTGGCTCCAGAACAGTTCTAAGTATTGTCTAAGGGCTTGTTAAATAGCATGAACTGGTGCATCATGTTTGTGAACCCTTGCTGTAGTAAACTTTTATCTTCCAGCTTTACGATAAATCTGAAACCAAGCAACTCAAAGGACATTGCATTACATCTGAATCCTCGAGTGAAAAATAAAGTTTTTGTAAGAAACTCATACCTTCATGACAGCTGGGGAGAAGAAGAAAAGGAAATTGCCAACTTCCCTTTCAGTCAAGGGATGTACTTTGAGGTAGGAGTAAGTGAAATATAGCATCAAACTGGGAACCTTGCCAAAAAGATTGGCAGTGGTGCTTAAATGTCATGCCACTAACACAGATTTAAATTAAAACTGCCATTGCTGCTTTTCAACATCTTGAGAATATTTAAGAATAATGGGTTAATGACAATTTACTTTAAAAATAGTTGCAGGATTTCATATTGTACTCAGGACAAGTTATAATTGAATTCAGTTTGACTTGATGATCCTTATGGATCCAGCTTGAGTTATTCTGTGAATTTTATTAAAAATGTTTCTTTTGCATGAAACATTCTTTGTAACAGACGAGGGGCTTGCCCAAGTCTAGGCTAGATTATCAGACTGTCTTTCATGTGTTGCCTGAGCTTAGAATGTAACTGTTTCTTTCCTTGCTTTTCAGCTGATCATTTTATGTGATGCCCACCAGTTCAAAGTTGCTATTAATGGTGTCCACACACTGGAGTACAAGCATCGTTTTAAACATCTTGAAAAGATCGATGTAGTCGAAATCATGGGAGATGTTCGGTTGCTGGATGTGAGGAGCTGGTAGTTCTTTTCAATCAGTAGTAAAAGAAATAAATCTCTTCTAAGGGCAGTGCCTCCTTGTCCAGTACAAACAGGTGTTGATTTGAGCTGAGCATGCCTTTAATCTATCTAGGCTTCTGTGTCTGCTCTCCGAGTTAGGCAAGCACCAGAACTGCTAGCTGTGAGATTAAATCGTCCTCTAGCTTACAGTATCCTGGCAGGCTAAGTAAGTTTGTTTGATAAATCTGAACACAGTAATATGAAACTGATGCATTTTACTAAAAACTGCACTTGGTATGCTTAAGGTAAACTGCTACTTGTCATTCCTTGATAGCACACATTCAGCATTGTGAAGGAGACTGAAATAGGATCTGAAGATATAGTTATCCACCCCAAAAGGGATATTGATAATGAATTTAAAATATAATTACTAAATATACTCTTCTGCATTGGCAACTATAACCTTTTTACTGAGGCTGGATTAAGCAGCTAACCCATCAGTTCTAGCAAAAGGCAAGGACTTTACTTCTCAGCCTGGTGCTGTAGTAGTACCTTCTCTGGCAGTTACGGTTTCATCACTTGCTGCTTATAAGTAAGTAGCTTAAATCAAATATACAGCAGCATTTCTAACTTTTAATTTTCTAACTGAAACAAAATGATTAAGGTAATTCCAATTGTTTGAACTTTTGAAAGCTTGTTTGATGTGAAATAGCTCCTGCCTGAGTTGAGATTGCTCAGGGACTTAGGTGGAGGTTTTGCATTTTTCACCTTATAAAATGGTGTCAACTCCAGTACTCCAGGAAGGGTATCAGCTGAGATGAGGCTTTGACATTCATCAGTGAAACAGAGAATGAAGCCTTTTTCAGTCTTGTATTAAAGTCCTATCTATCTGAAACAAGCTGTTCAGTCACTTTTCTGTACAAATGTCAGTCTTAATTTTTATACCATTATTTTTTAAAATAAGTTACTACTGGCTGTCAGTACATCCCTGAGGGATGTTCCTATTTATCTTAAGAGCCACTAAACCCGTGAAGCAATTTCAAGAACAAGATAGATCCTAAAAGACTGTTTAATTACCAGATTTAATGTATAAAAAGCATAAATAAAAACATTTGTGAACTCTGGTTTTCTCTAAGTAGCGATCATCCCTTTTCGGTCTATATTTTGTTACATTTCACTGATTATTTTACTGGTATCTACACGGTGGCACAGTGATCCTCACTGGAGGACCATTTCCACGTTGAGGAGTTTGCAATCCACAGACCAGTTAACCTGGGTAGGCCTGGGTCTTGGCTGTGCTGGTGTGCCCTCAAGGACAAGTGTCATGCTCTTATGGCCCTCGGATGCAGGATAAACTTAAGCTGTCTGCTTGTAACAGAAGAACTTATAGGCAGCTCCCACATCCCATGTCAACTACAGTGCTTTTGTGTCCTTGATTTTATCTAGGAGTTCAACAAGAAGTTCTCATATGAACGTCCTTTTTGTTTGACAGCAGACATAATTAATAGTTAAGAAACTCCTGCAAGAGTAGGGTAAACTTTTTTCTGATGGTAGCTGCATGTTGTGCTGCACTGTGACCATAACTGATTGATACCTGATCAACCCTGCCTGTTGCCAGCACCCAATGCAATCTAACATTATCCTCTTGATAATGTTAGTTCTAAGCAGTGGTATTTTAAACCACTTTCAGAGTTTGAATGCCTTTCTTACTAGCAGTATAATGAACCAGCACCTCTTGGTGCAAAATAGGTGGTGAGTTTTTTGGTAAATTCATTAACATAGTAAGCAATTTATTCTTGATCTTCAGATGAATAGGAAGCTAAGCTGGTTTTTATGCTTTAGGTCATATATGAACTCTACTTGTAATTTCCTTTTCGGTGGGTTTAGTTTTTAATTCACTAAAAATCAGAGAAAACCAGATTCTTGGGATGTTGTAGTCCCTCCACAAAGACTCTATACCCCAAGCACAGTGGATTGCAGTGAGTCTCACACATTGTCACTCTGCCTGTAGCCACCTATCAGAAGCTGCTCCTGCTGTTAAGAAAAGAGCAGTTAAGGAAAAGTCATACAGAAAAAGTCCCTAGACCATCCAGAAATTAAAAAGCCAGATTCTTACAATATTTTATTAAAAAGTTAAGATTTAGTTGCGATAAAAATCATTATAACAGTTTGCCTGTAGCACTTGCATGTGCGAAGATAACATCATTCAGACAAAAATCTGAAAAAAAGGGATAGACCTAGAAGTAGCTTTGGAGTGGTTCTCCCAAAATGACTTCCAGTTGTTGAATTGTCCTCTGACACTGCTGTTCAACTTCTTCACATTCATCTAGAAAAAGTTAGTAAAGAGGAATTAAGTAGAATAGTGATTACAGAGCTACCTTAGGAAGACTTCATATCACTCATCAAAGTTACAAGTCTCTAAATGCCAGGTATGAAATAGTTATTCAAAACTATTTGTCACTGGCTCAGGACTTAAGCAAATCTACTGTAATACTACTTACATAAAACACAAAACTGGGAAGATAGGCACAGGCTATAATGCTGATGAAACTACTGTAATGTAACTGAACTTTAAAAGTGTGTGAATACAATCCATTTCAGTTTGCATCTGGCACAGTTTGAGCTGCCATTTACCAATTCATAAAAATTATGGCAATCGTTATGTATGAATCTTTGAAATAAGTGGCTCTATTAATTATTTTAGTTATAGGTCAGTTGCCTGCCTTCAGTAATGCCAGTCCAGAACATTACCTTCCATAAGCTCAGCTAAGAATGGAATAGATTCTGGTAGCAGGACAAGGTAGTTCTCTTTCAGTTTCTGTGCAACTTCTACCAAAGCAAGCAGAGCAGCAAATCGGACCTAAAACAAAACAATCATCTTTGTAAGAAAACAAACATTATAGTACAGTTCCCTGCCCCCTTCCCTATCCTTATTTCCATGTGAGTTTCTGAACCAGTTTTTCCTACTGGAGGTGAGTAGTTTTATGCTAATTTAAATCTTAGCATCCTGGTTAAGGTAATATCAAAGGAAAACTAGGTTGCAAGAATCAGGTATGTTGCTGGAAGTTATTTGATATAATGGCATTTTACTTCCCTTACAATGACCCTCTGCTCCACTGTGTCAGAAGGAGGTAATTCAGTACAATAAGAAAACAAGTACTGAATACATAGAACTTGTCAAATAGGAGAACCCTGTCAAAACTCTTGTAATATATAAACAGATCTGAAGGTTCACAGGATGTTAGGGGTTGGACTTGAAGATCTCCAGAGGTCACTTCCAACCCCCCTGCCAGAGCAGGATCGTAGAATCTAGAACAGGTTGCACACGAACGCATCCAGACAGGTCTTGAAAGTCTCCAGAGAAGGAGACTCCATAACCCTTCTGGGGAGCCTGTTCCAGTGGTCTGTGACCCTTACAGTAAAGGAAGTTCTTCCTCATGTTGAGGTGGAACTTCTGTGCTGAAGTTTACATCTATTGCCTCTTGTCCTATTGCAGGGCACAAGTGAGAAAAGGCTGTCCCTTCCTTCTTGACACCCAGCCCTCAGATATTTATATCCATTTATTAGATCCCCTTTCAGTCTTCTCTCCAGGTTAAAAAGCCCCAAGTCTCTCAGCCTTTCCTCATAAGGCAGTGCTCCAGTCCCTGTATCATCCTTGTAGTCCTTCATTGGACTCTCTCAAGCAGATCCCTGTCCCTCTTGAACTGAGGACCCCAGAACTGGATGCTGCATTCCAGATGGGGCCTCACCAGGGCAGAGTAGAGGGGGAAGAGAACCTCCCTTGATCTGCTGGACACACTCTTCTTAATGCACCCCAGGATACCATTGGCCTTCTTGACCACAAGGGCACATTGTTGTGCCATGGGATAACTTCTTGTCCACCAGGACTCCCAGGTCCTTCTCCACAGGGCCGCTCTCTAGCAGATCACCTCCTAACCTGTACTGGTGCAGTTTATTATTTCTTTCCAGGTTGATGAAAGTTTTCCAGTTCCCTCTCTGAAATACTGCTTTCACCATACATAAAACAGAGTAGCTCTTACTGCAACAGCTACCACATCTTAAAAAAAAATCCAAGCAACACAGTAGGGAAGATACCCACACATGGAATACTGACTGCTTACAGTAAGCAGAAGGCCATGTTGTGTACATCTCTCTAGAACTTTGGCACAACATAGTACAATATCAGTATTCTAATTCAGGCTAGTAGTTTAGCAATGGTCCACTTCTAGTCTGTGGTTCCATTTTCTAATGCAACAAATGAAACCAGTTTAAGTTCCAATAGCTACCAACCTTAGGAGACGAGTGTCTCATTTTCATCAGGATGTGGTAGTTGAGTGGTTTCCAAAGAGAATCATCTGCCATTGCCACTGAAAACTGAGCTATGCAGGGTATCAGGTGTGCTGTCATCCTTTCCTGGAACTTCTCATCTCCTCCAACCATATTTTCTAGCTGTGGAAGTAAAACGTTTGTCAAACAGATCCCAACTCAGATAAATTTAGCCAAAAGCACTTCTTTGTGCTTTGACTTTCAGATACTCAAGAGTTACATCAAGCAGCATTACTGGGAGTGCACTGGCCTGAAGACATTTAGAAAGAGGATTAAAAGTTCAGTAATTTGGAGCCTTAACGCTGCAGTTAGCGTTGTCTGTAGCCAAAGACAACTATAATTCTTCCTGTTTGGTTAAGAGAGAGGACTGAGGCTTAATAGTTAAAAAAAAAAAATCAGCTATGCATTGGTTTTGTGTGTTTGCCAATACCTGGTCAACCAGAGGCATCATCAAGGTTTCTGCTCTTTCCTTACTCAGGAACTTCTGGGTGTCAAACAGGAAAAGCTTGTGCAGACAGTCTATGGTGAACTGCAACAGCAGACAGCTCTTTTCTGTGCTATTGTCAGAGTCGAAGAAAGCTTCATCTACATAGCAGTCAAGGAAAAAAAAACAAAACCAAAAAACAGACTGAAAACTTCCTCACAAGACAGAAACATTGTTAGTTTCTGAGCAGAGATAAAGGATGTACTATATAGCATTTATGTACTCATCACTCAAAACAAAGTAGATGCAACCTGTTATCTTGCTTTTAGCTAATGCTCTAGCAAGTTTAACACCGCCTTTGACAGTCAGTTGAGGACAAAATAGAACAGCCACGGACTACAAGAAAAGTGCCTGTCCATGCCTATGGATATGGAGAATTTCTTCATGTCACTACAAATAGGATGAGCATGTAGTGTACAAATTGTATCCTATACAAAAAGTAGTACTGATTTTTTGCCAAGAAAGCAGAAAAGTCTGAATACACCAAGTGGCATATAACAGAAGTCAATGAGTGGGGGAAAAAAAAAAGAAAACCTAAAAACCCAAGCAAAAACCCTCACCCTCTTTCCACACAATTTCATTCTCGTGGAACTCAGTCAGTGGGGCTGACACTGAAAATTTTCATGTGATCCTAACTTTCTATGGGCAGCCCAGAGCCCATAGATGAAAAATGTCCTCTGGTTCCACCAGAGTAAGAAAGATGCCCTATTTATGAGAGAAAGAAGAAAGAGAGAAATGAGAGGTATGTGCTGGGAAGTAAATCCTGTAAGACTACACTTTCAGCAATTATAGATGACACCTCTCAGCAGTTAGAGTTAGCCTGTCAATGCCTCTCTGTAGCTAGTAACCGAACACTTACCAGTTTTAGAAGTGTTGACCTGATTCAGTGTCTCAGCAAACGGCTTTACTAAATGGCCAGCAAACAGGGTGAAGAGACCCTTGAGCTTGTCTGCAATGCAATCTGCTATTCGGTGGAATGTCAGCAGTCTGTCTTTTAGGGTAGACTCTGTTTTGGACCAATCGAAGATCTGAAAGTGACAAGCAGATTAGCTCTGTCCTGTGTCTGTGCACTGGAAAATACAAATAGGCTGATGCAAATCAATTATATTTAAAAGTTCTTACCTTGAAGAAAAGGGGTCTGAAAGAAGCCTCGGAGAGTTTCATAACCATACTTATTAGACAATCAATAATGTAAGCCTCTGTCTTGCCAACCTCCTCTAAATCATCCTAGAAAGCATAATTCCAAATTTCGAATGTAAGAATTTGAGCTTTCAAATCACATTTTTGTCTGTTTCAGACTCAGTATTTAACCATAATGTTTTCTACTCAATGAAAATTCCAGAACAACATATTGGATACTCAGCATTTCAGAGCACATATGCAATAGTAACCACTCATGTTTCTTAGAACAGCTAATAAGATTAGCGGATGAACCTCTGCATGCTAAACAAGCTACCTGGGCATGCTCCGTTCGGAAGTCCAAGGCTTTCATGAAAAATGCTGTCAGCTCAGACTGATGGGAGATGAGGTGCTCCTTCTCCATACCAACAATGTGCTCCTTCAAAATGTTCATAAGGGGACCTAGGCAGTTCTGCCAAAACGAAAGCAAAAGAGTGCAAAGGCTACTGTTATATTGACAGTAACCAAGAAATGAACACATTTCCTTATCGAAATACTGACAATTAAAATAAACTTTTCCCTGTACTTTTTTGGGTCTTATGTTAGTAGGATTCCTGAAAAGAGTTTGGTCTTTGCTCTACAATACCTGAGATACCCGTTAGGTGTGAAAGGTTTGCACTTGTGAGACAAAAGCAAAGCCTATACGAAAATTATGACTCAACTCATTAATTTATCCTAGCAGATATATCAAGGTCTTTATGAATGGGAAGATCTCTCAAGCATTCATCATCTAACATTACAAGTGGCATCTCTCAGGGGTCAGTGCTGGGACCAGTGCTGTTTAACATCTTTGTCAGTGACATGGACAGAGGAATTGAGTGCACCCTCAGCAAGTCTGCAGATGACACCAAGCTGTGTGGCACAGTCGACTTGCTAGAGGGCAGGGATGCCATCCAGAGGGACCTGGACAGGCTGGAGAGGTGGGCCCAGGCAAACCTCATGACATTCAACAAGGCCAAGTGCAAGGTCCTGCACCTGGGTAGGCACAATCCCAAGCACAAATCCAGGCTGGGTGGTAAATGGTTGCGAGAGCAGCCCTGAGGAAAAGGACCTGGGAGTCTGGGTTGATTAAAAGCTCAACATGAGCCTGCAGTGTGCACATGCAGCCCAGACAGCAACCGAGTCCTGGGCTGCATCAAGAGCAGCGTGGCCAGCAGGGCAAGGGAGGGGATTCTGCCCCTTTGCTCAAGTTTCGCACAGCTTATTTTTCTTCTTTTCTTTAATTCTTTCTTTTTTTATCTCAATGTTCAAGAATGACAGCACTCCTTACCTTCCAGGTGTTTGCCACATTGCCGTAACACTTGGTAAGCGCAGGCAGCAGGACGCGGGGAGCAAGCCTTGTGGCCAGGATAGTTCTCAGTGATGTTATGCGTAAGCTTATCTGGGAAGAAGGACCAAACTCGGCCACAATCTTTTCCAAGCGCACAACCTATCAAGACATCCAATAAGAGTTAGGCAGACTTAAAACACCTCAAGAACTTATTTTACAGCAGCAGTCTGTTCTAAGTGCCAGATGGGAATTCTGCTGTTTGCACCACCTGGAGCACCTTACATTAAGACGTCTGTGAATACAGCTTTGCTGTCTTCAGAAGCCAAACACTGGAAAAAATGTGCATGTCAGCAGTAAGACGTCAGAATTACCTTAAATGTTAGATACACACTTGATAAGATCATGGATGTTACAGAATGATCCTTCAGGACTTGTCTCCCTTTTAAAAGGTAAACTATCTGAGGGAGGAGTAGGAGATGCTCTTATATTCTGTATCTTATGTGTTATCTGCATAAGAGGGTGAGTGCCATATAGTTGGCACATTTTCCCACTTCAGTTTCTGAGAGAAAAAGTAAGCTTTGTAGCTTCTAGGAGCTGGGCACAGCCCATTCTGTTCTGCGTATCTGTAGGAGTCAGAAAGCTCACCTGCAACAAGCAATCCAAAAGATATGGACTAAGGAAGTGTGGTAATGTTTCTGCAACCTTCAGCAGAGCAGTGATGGCGCTCAGCAAGTAAATTTCATTGGAGATCAGCTCTTTCTTATTTTTCAAAGTCTTCAACAGTGCTGGCATCAGCCTGTGAATAACCAAGCATAGAGAAAGGTGAAACCACTGAAGATTTGGAGCCACACTTTGAATCACATCAATCAGACTGTTTGGCCTGCATGGACACTTTTCATGTGAATTTTTACATGTGTATGTGAGAAAACTCAGTGTTCTGGGCTCTTTTGCTGTATTTGAAGCTAATGAAGGATATTAGGTTTAGAATCACAGAATAATAGTCAGAAGGGATCTTCAAATATCATATAGTCCAACCCTTCTGCCATAGGCAGGGAAATACGCCACTAGATTAGGCTGCTCAAAGTCCCATCTTTAGTTAAAGATGTAGTGACAATAATGAACTTACATATATTATGAGATGTAACAGTCTTAAAAGCAAGGGTAGGCAGAGCATTAAGACCTCATTTGTTCAGCACATTTCACTCACTCTCAATAGACTGTTTACAATTTTATATTCTGGATAATATTCTTGAACAGGGAGAATAAAATAATGCAACATGCAAGAAATTCCAGCTGTACTGATTCTCCTGTTTTTAAATGCAAGCTGTTCTACAGTAGAAGTAAAGAACATGGTCTGACTTTAGAAAAGCCATAAAGATTGCCTCTCTGTTCACAGAACTCTGCTGATTATGAAACAATATTTCTCCACTAGCTTCTTAGTTCTACAATGAAGAAGCACCTTCAAGCACTATACTTTTATCCTTATCTACACAAAACACATGTGGGCAGACTGCCACTTGGCCTTCATCAGCATTCCTTTAGTAACGCATTGTAATGTTACTAATTCCTGCTTCAACTGGTTGTTAAAAATGTATCCAATACCTTGGAAGCTGAGGTATTGCTTGAGCTTTCAGTGTACAGGTGACCTCAGCTATGCAGAGCAAAGCACTTCCCATTACATTCTTTTCCTCTTTCTCTGAAGAAATGAGATCAATGGCAGTTTTCAGAACAGGTACAAATGTCGTAGGATTTTCTGTGCCAAAACCTTTGCAGAGTAGCTTGAGGCTGAACAAAGCAGTCTGCCTGTTGATTGCTTGCTCCTCCTCTTCCTCCTTTCTTTTACACTGCACAATAGCGATGAGCTCAGGAAGCAGCTCCAAGAGCTGCAGGATCTAGAAAGCCAAGAGAACACACACATTAGACAGACAAGTAGAAATTCTGAACCTGCAAGGTAACCATGGGCATGTAGCCTATGTTCAAGAGCTGCCTGCAGACTTGGCACTGGTACTTGATGTCTTTACACAGAGCCAACCACTCCTAAATTGACTTCTCTGTGGTTACTTCTCTCAAAGGAACTGAGTTTAACCACATCACCTCACCTGGCTCTTCTGCCACCTTGTGCGCTGCTGCACCTTATTGTTCAAAAGGTCCATTGCCTTACGTCTCACAGATGGGAGCTGATTTGTCATTAGTCCCCTAATTACAGGGATGAAGGTTTCTGTTGGCAATAAGGCATTAACCTACAAGAAAAACACAAAACAATACCATAAATGCTCTCCCATGCACTGTGATACAGTACCCTCCAAGTAAGATCTGCAAACTCTTCAGTGAGAACAGTGAGAAATGCTGCCAAAAGCCATTCTTCATCAGCTAGTGAAATGACTGCTTCCAGACAGAATACTAACTAGAGGAAATAAGCACTCCAGACTTTTTTTCCTAGTTTTTCTAAGCTATTAGCCGTAGTTATTGAAGCTATTAGACAAGTTTAAACAGTGATGCACCAGGCTGCAGACCACACGGTAAAGATTAGTTCTAACCCAACAAGAAACCCCACAAAGATTATAATCATATTAACAAGCAAAGATAGAAATGTCCCACTGCTAATATAAGGGCTAATGAGACATACTTTATCCAGCATATCATAGGACTTGTTAAGCAGAACCCTCCAAAATTTGGCTGTTGGCTTGTCCACATTGGCTTCCACTGAAGATGCCACAGTGTTTATATAGTGAAGAACATCTTCTAACAGCCTAGATGAAAAGAAAGCAACTTTTATTAAGTAACACAGACACTAAAGAAGTTGACTCCATTACTGGAGAGCAAAGAATTTCATGGAACAGCAACAATAAAGGAAAATTAAAATACCAGTGGAGAGACCAGCAGATCACATCTATGCATTAACAATAAAACTATGGCAATAAGGAAAATCACCTATGCCAAAGGAGTTTACCTGGCCCTCCCAAATCAGCATCTACATACAACAGTAGTTCTACTTAAGAACTCTACTTCAAAACAAAAACAATTTGGTAAGATGTATACGTTTTAAAATGAGCTTTTAAGGAACACAATATTTAAAATAAACCTTAGACATTTACATTTATAAGAAACATAAAAAAGG
>VWYK01061026.1:0-10760 GCA_013399775.1 Semnornis frantzii | reverse complement strand
CCCTGCTGCCCCCATCCCTGCTCCCCAATCCCTGCTCCCCAATCCCTGCGCCCCCAGCCGCTCTCGGCTGCCCCCTCGTGGCCGATCCCGTAGCCGCAGCTGCCCTTTTCCTCCCCGCGTGGTTGACTGCTTCCTGCGCACAGGAGACCAGAGCCACAGAACCGGTTACGGTTGGAGACCTTTCGGACGATCAACTGCAACCTGCAGCTCAGCACTGCCAGGTCATGGCCCTCAGCACGAAACCCTTCCGGGGATGGGGAGCTCCAGCGCTGCCCTGGGCAGTGTTTTGAGAACCCTTTTGGCCAACAAATTGTTCCTCGTGTCCAACCTCGACCTCCCTTGGTGCAACCTGAGGTCACCTCCTCTTGTTGCCAGGGAAGAAGAGACCAATCCCTGGCTCCCTTCAGACAGAGCACTGAGGACTCACCCCTCAACTCTACCTGCACAAGGCTGTGGTACCCAAGGGTCGATGCCCAGGAAGGTGCCTGCCTGCATCACTCTGCTGCTGCTGCACTTTGCTGCTGGCTCCTGGGCACTGCAGGACTGGGAAGATTTTAACCCAAAATAAGAAAATTGACATTTCAAAAGCTCAGGTGCTGCAGCAAACTCCCCTGCCTGCCTGGAACAGCCTGGCCCAGATTTAAGGAGTTTGCTCCAGCCAAGTGCTGAAGTGGAGTTTTCCTTCCCCACAGCAGCAGCTTTCCCCCCCCACTCCTTCCCTGCAGTTCTTGTGTGGGCACCCATGCCAGGGTGAGCTCCAGCCCCTGCACTGCCAGGCAAAGCACCCACAGAGGCTGAGCAGCCTGGGCACCATGTTCTGTGCCACCCGTGGGGGCAGCCAGCCTCACCTCGTGGCAAAGGCCTGGCAAACTCAGCTCTTCTGCCAGGGTAAAGCAAGTGGCAGTGCTGGCCTTGTCCTGGCACTGTCCTCTGGCCCTGCCCAGCATGGAGCAAAGCCACAGGAGCTCCTCTGGACAAAGTGCCAACTCTGTCCACTTGGCTTCGTGTTGGCCACATGAAGGTTCTCAGTCACAAACCTGCACCCCACTCTTTGCTCACCTCCAGCTTTGCACCCCCAAGTCCTGCTCCACAGGGCTGCTCTTCATCCCTTCACCCCCAGCCTGGACTGATACCAAGATCTGGCCTGACCTGGCTGCAGAGCCTTGCACTTGGCCTTCTTGAACCTCATCAGAGCCTGAGTCCAGACCCCTCAGTGCCCTGCAAGTCCTCCCAGGAGGAACGGCTGAGAGCTGAGTGTGTTCAGCCTCGAGGGGCTCAGGGGAGACCTCAGCACCATGGAGGCTGCCAGCAGGATGGAGACTCTCTTTCCAAGGAGTCCCATGGAGCAGCTAAGAGGTGATGGGGACAGCTTACTGCTGGGCACATTCCCACTGGACTCCAGAAGAAAATCTTTCCCCAGAAGAGCAGTCAGAGGTTGGAATCAGCCCCCAAGGGCAGCAGTGGAGTGCTCTGCACCAGGCAGTTTGGAGCCTGAGCTTGCCAGGCTGCTGGGCCAGCTCAGTTCAGCTCCACCACCACTCAGAAAGCTTGGAGCAGATGATCCTTGAGGGCTCTTCCAGCCTGGCATTCTGTGCCACCCCAGAAGCTCATCCAACTCCCTTCCTCCAGGGCCACCTTCAAGCTGTTTGTGTGTTTCAGGTGTAAGGTTTTGCAAGTCTTCAGGCCACTTAGTGTGGCAGGGCTCACAAAGCAGAGGCAATCATCTTACAAAGGAGATTTATTGCATGGTATGAAGCTTATATTACAGGCAGACTGAAGCTAACACAACAGTTAACAGCAGGGCTGGGCCTTGTCCAGACTTTGATTTAGTGTTTCTGGAATAAATCAACTTAAAAAAAAGAAAAAAAAAGAATCATTTTGCCCCTTAAAAACCAAAACCCAAACACAACACACAGGCAGCACATAAGGAATGGTTGTTTGCATTTGAATTGCTCCTCCTCTGCTCTCCCCTTCTGCCCATAGGTAATGAATGGCTCAGGATTTACCCCCAAGACAGGAGGAGAGGAGAACCTACCACACACATCCACACATCCACACTCCCTCCCATGCACCTCTACTAAAGCACTGAGATGGGAGGACTGAATCTAGCTCTAGTCAGAGAGAGGGGGAAAAACAAAACCTCAACCCAAATCAGCCCAAGAGAACAGCAGGAATAAAGCTCTTAGCACAAACCAGATGCAGTACCCTTTAATGACAACAACAACAACAACTTGACCAGATAAAAACCTTTTCCACCTTCAACTGAGATGCTACAAAGCCTTTTTTCTTTGTGGGGCTTTCTTATATTTTTTTTTTTCCCTTCCTTCCTGATGAGCTGTTCTTTTCTGGGCTTGGACAAGCAGCTGAATACACTGAAAATAAATCTCAAGGGAACAATTCTTGCCTTCTTCTCAGTGGCTGCTGGATATTCTCTCAGACCCACCAGGGGAAGGTGGACAGAGTGCAGCAGAGACTGCAGCCTACTGCAGGCTTGCTATGGAGGGTAGATGGACAGAAGCAGATGGAGGCATCAGACCAGGTTGGTGTGGTAAAGGTCAGGCTGGTTTGGCTCCAGGCAGGGAGAAGATTCCTTCCAGTGTCCCCCTTCAGTCCCCTGTCACCTGTGTGGCTTGGCCATCTGAGGTCTGGTTGGTGGACTGGATGAACATGGGCTGGGTGATGTCCTGGCCTGCAGGCATGGTCACTTGCTGGATCTGGTAAAGTTGCTGGTGGGAGACAGCAGCAGGGGAAAGAAATGGCTGTGAGTGCTCATCACACCCAGCACCAGCTCCCTCTGAGTGCAGACTGAGCAGCTCAGCACCCCCAGCATGGCAGGGCTGGGAGGGAGCTCTGGAGCTCAGCCACTCCAAGCCCCCTGCTCCAGCAGGGCACCCACAGCAGCACAGTGCCCAGGGGGGGTTGGAGTCTCCTCCTCTGCAGAGACTCCACAGCCTCTCTGGGCAGCCTGTTCCAGGCCTCCAGCACCCTCACACCAAAGAAGCTTCGCCTCCTGTTCCAGATGGACCCTCCTGGCTTCCAGTTTGTGCCCACTGCCCCTTGTCAGCCCTGACACGAGCCTGGCCCCACACTTTTGCCCCCCACCCTTTATCCCCTCTGAGCACTGCTCAGATCCCCTTTCAGGCACCACACCCCAGGGCTCTCAGCCTTTGCTCCTCACACAGATGCATGAACTCTGCATGTCTGGTGGGGACAAGGACAGCAGCTCTTGGGTCCAAACAAAAATCTGTGCCCCCCCCCCCAGGTGACACAGGTCCAGATGGGTCTTGCAAGTCTCTAAGGAAGGAGATTCCACAGCCTCTCTGGATTTCAAGGGCTGGAGCACCAAGGAACACTTCAAGCTCTTACCTGTCCATCTGTGAACTGGCTGAACTGCTGCTGCCCTTGCTGCACTTCTGTCTGTGTTATCTACAAGGAGAAGAGACAGATGATCACTGACAGCACTTCAGAGAGGCTCAGAGCCCCACTAACTGTATCCTGCTGCTGCCTTTTGAGAGCTCTGAGAGTCTTTCAAACCTCATCACCCCACCACATCGTGGGCAGGATGCAGCTCAAGCCCCTGCCCTGCAGTCCTGCTGGTGCTAAGCACAAGTCAAGACCAAAGGACATGGAGTCAGCCATTCCAAAGCCCTGGCTTCCCTGAGGAGAAGGTGGCCTCAGGAGCAGAGAAAAGCAGCAACCTCCCTGTCCTCTGAAGGCAGAGAAGAATCCCTTAGCAACCAGCCTCAACAAGAACAGGAGACAACCTGCTGCCAGGCTTGAAGCTTCACCTTGCCAATAGCTTTCCTGGGAGGCTGCAGGGCTGCTCCTCCCTCACCCAGCCAGAAGGATCAAGAAGCAAAAAGAGAAGGTTGATGAACTGAAGTTTAACCTGCAGTCAGCTCAGAAGCAGCAGGAGCTCTACAGAGCCAGACACACAGGCAGCCATAAGCATGCACCCTTCACATACAGCTAAAGGAGGCTCCTGCTGGGCTCCTTGGCTTTTATTGTGCTGATGAAAGGAAGAGGGGGGAAAAAAATAAAATAAAACCAAAAGAAAATGCAGGAATCCTGGCCCAAGACTGGAAGTGGCAGCTGGAGGAGCTGGGGGAGCAGGAGTGGTTGGCAGCCCTGCCAGAGGAGTTCGTACCTGCTGCGCATTGGTTGCAAGCGTCTGGATCTGCCCCTGGACTACCTGGGTGCCTGACACAGGCTGGGCTAAGCGGATATACTGCAGCTGGCCAGCATTCAACTGAACCTGGAGACAAGCAGGGGAGGGGCAGGGAAAGAAAATTAAACAGGTAACTGGCACCCTGAAACACATCAACTTTGCCACCTTCTTTCCGTGACGGAAGCCGGAGCCGCGGCTGCCACCCGGGGAGGCTTTGTCTGATGTAACTACCACAGAGCCACAGAATGCTCCAGGCTGGAAGGGAGAGCCAAAGCTCAGCTAGTCCAACCCTCCCTGCAGGCAGCAGGGACCTTCTCCACTAGAGCAGGCTGCCCAGAGCCTTGTTCAGCCTGCCTCGGGGTATCTCCAGGGATGAGGCCTCAACCACCTCCCTGGGCAACCTGTTGCAGTGTTCCAGCAGCCTCCTGCTGCAGAACTTGTTCCTAATACCCAACCTAAATCTGCTCTGCTCTAGTTTGAAGCCATCCTGTCACTGCAGGCCTCTGCAAACAGCCTCTTCTCTCCATCCTTCTTGTAGGTCCCTTTCAGGCACAGGTCACTATCAGGTCTCCCTGGGGCCTTCTCTTCTGCAGGCTGAACACTCTCAGCTCCCTCAGCCTGTCCTCCTAGCAGAGCTGCTCCAACCCCCTACATTCAGAAGTGCCCTTCAGGCACTGGTAGGTCACTGTTAGGTCTCCCTGGAGCCTTCTCTTCTGCAGGCTGAACACTCTCAGCTCCCTCAGCCTGTCCTCCTAGCAGAGCTGCTCCAATCTCCAGAGAACTCCTGCAGGTTCCTGCAGTATCCCCTCCCAGGGAACATCACAGAACCAGGCAGGGCTGGAAGGGACCACAAGGATCCCCCAGCTCCAACCCCCTGCCATGCCCAGGGACACCTCACACCAGCTCAGGTTGCCCACAGCCTCAGCCAGCCTGGCCTTAAACCCCTCCAGGGATGAGGCTTCCACCACCTCCCTGGGCAACCCCTGCCAGGCTCTCACCACCCTCATGGTGATTCTGTTTTATGCTTCTTCTGGTTGCAGAAGCCCTCTAGGATGTCCCAACCATCAACGTAACACCACCAGGGCCACCAAACCATGACCCAAAGTGCTGCATCCATGCATTTCTTGAACACCTCCAGGGATGGTGACTCCACCAGCTCCCCAGGCAGCCATGTCCACACATCCTCCTCCAGAGCTTGGGGTGGGGTGGGAAAGGTCAGTTAGTAGCTAAAGCATATTAAGTGCTGAATTTCAGGGAGCTCTGAGGGGTTTTTTTTGTCTGGTTGGCTGTGAGGCTGAAGCTCCTGCACCTGATGGATCATTTCAGATGAAGAGAAGGGGTTAGGAGCTTGCTGCACACAGAATGGGTTGGGTTGGAAGGCACCTCAGAGGTCATCCAGGTCCAACTCCAACACCTCTCACTAGAGCAGGTCCTCATCTAACCTGGGCTGGAACATCTTCAGGGAGGGGAACAACCTGAGGTTGTCCAGGGAGGTTGTGGTTGTTGCCCTCCCTGAAGGTGTTCAAGCCCAGGTTGGACAGGAGAAACCTCATCATAAACTGTTTAGAGAATGCTCAAGGCCTCATCCAACCTGGCCTTGAACACCTCCAGGCAGGGAGGCATCCAAACCTCCCTGGGCAAACTGTGCCAGTGTCTCCCCACCCTCACTCTAAAGAATTTCTTCCTCATCTCCAGTCTCAATCTCCCCCTCCTCAATCTCCAATCCATTCCCTCTCACCCTACCTGTCATGAAACTGCCAAAACAGAACACATGGGAAACTGCCACAGGAACAAAGCAGCAGAGGTGACAAAACCCCCAAGGATACATCTGGAAGCTTTCCATGCCAGCTTCTCTGCCAATTCATGTCAACCCCAACTGGCAAAATGCAGATTCTGGGTCAGTATTTTGGGTACAAGGTTCAAATGCAGATTGAGTTCCTCCAGCCTTCACTCTGCTTGGGGTTGGAGGATGGTGAAGACCCTAATCTGGGCTTAAAACCAGCTAAGAGACATCTGAGAAGCAATGAAAAGATCCCAGGATGAATGGATGCCACTGCTGGAAGTTTTCTTTCTGTGCTGGTGAACTTCAGAACATTTCAGATTGACAGCTTTAAGGTTAATTTAGACACAAAAGTGGGTTTGAGTTTTCTTTTTTTTGTTAGGAAGTGTTGGGGGGGTGGAGGGGAAAGAAAAGAAAGAGAAAACACTTCACAAACTGCTCAGTGAGAAAGGGTCAAGGGCCTAAAACCATGGGCTTGGAATTCAGACAAGGGCCACTGACTTCATCAGCTGTGCCTGAGCACTCCCAAGAGTATTTCAAGAGCAAATAAATTCCATAGCAGCAGCAGCAGCAACACTTACAGAGAATCTGCTTCTGCACCAAGATTCAGGGATTCAGAGAATGGGTTGGGTTGGAAGGCACCTTCAAGGTCATCCAGTTCCAACCCTCCCCCACGCTGCCTTCCAACCTTCCACTAGCCCAAAGCTGCTCAAGGCCTCACCCAACCTGGCACTGAACAGCTCCAGGAGGGAGAATCTGCTGTTCTCCACACTGGAAGGGTTTCCTGCTTTGATTTTAACTGCACTCTAAACAGTTTTCAGCCATTCCAAGTACTCCCTGCAGGGTGAGAGTGGAGCTCCAAAGAACCTGCCCTGGGAGGTGGAGCGGAGACGCAGATTAAATGTGACACGAAATGGATGTGGACAGCAAAGAGTGAGTAGCCTTGAAGTGGTGTGGAGACCTCCTTCCAGTTTTTCCTCAGCTACAAAAGAGTAAAAAAATCACTTTCCCACAGATCCTGGAGTGGTACATTGCAGCAGAGAGGTTGGCAGGAGCAGAGGGAGAGAAGCGGCAGAGGGCTCCAGTGAGATTCCCTCTGCACTCCTGCCATCACCAGAGGCACTCCCAGGATTCTGAAGGGGTTTTCAAGCTGTCACATTTGTGTGGTGAAAAGATTCTTTGCTGAACTTGATCAGGTGGCAGAGTGACAAAAAAATATCAGAAGGCAGCAGAGAGAAAGGAAACTCAAGGGAGGAAGAAGAAAACCGCAGCAGAAAGAGAGAAGTGGCAGCAGCACTCCAGAGATCAAGGACTGGAACTCTGTGGAAGTGCTTTCCAGGTTAGGGCACTGAAAAGATGAATCCCTTGCATGGCTCCAAGTTCTACTTGAAAACCACTTTCTGGAGAGGTGAGCAAGGAGAAAGATTCTTTGTGTCTCTCCTTCAGCACGAGCTGAGACTCACCACACTTTGCTTAAGGAGTCTGCTGGCAGAGTACCTGCTAGATACAGAAGGGAGAAGTGGGCCTGGCTCAGCAGAACACTGCTCCCAGGCTGCTCTGTTAGACACAGGACATCACACTCTGGCACTGGGCAGTTTCTCTCTTGCTTAAGAAGCTTCTGAGCACCTCTCCAAGCTGCCTCTTCTGAGGTGCTCCCAGGCAAGAGGAAGGTAGCAGCATCTGCTTGGCCAGAACTGCACTAATGAAGAAGCCTCCAGCCTCCCACTCCTAAACAGGAGATCATTTGCATGAGGATCCACTCCTGTGGAGAACAGAGCCTGCTGAAGGTGATGGTCCCCTCACTTCAGAGAGTTCTTTTCTCCTAGCAGGTCTCCCAAGCTGCCTTCTTGTAGGGACTTGCAGCAAGCCCTGGAGAAAACAAGCCTGAAGTGTTCATTTATTGCCATGGCACCAGAGTCACTGAGGCTGGAGGTGAAGAACTTCCAGAAGAGTTTGGGAGAGATTCATAAGGAAAGGAGGGAAGAAAACAAGAGAATGTAAGAGGTAATGGAAGATTCAAAGAAGACAAAAGGCTGCTGGTAGCAAACTACCAGATCTGACAGCAGTCACTTCCTTTCTGACCCAACACCTTGAGCCAAGCAGCAGAAAAACAGCTGAAGACTTAAAAGAGGTGAAGAGGAGTTTGGAAGTGAGCCTGGCAACACCCCACGACCTAACCCCTGCCTCAAGGTGCTGTGTCCAAGCAGGAAACTCTGCCAGATGTCCAAAAAGAAGCTCAGCAAAGCTCAAAAAGCAAAAACTTGGGTGTGAAAAGTGAGTTTGGTCAGAGGTGTGGGCCCAAGGCTGAGGCCAAGTGCAAAGCTTGTCTCAGTGCCCTTTGCTCAGCTCTTCTGGGTGCTGCTTAAGCACACAGAAGTTAACAGATTCTATTTCCCTCCTTGAAGTGTGGACATTTTCCAGCTGGGAACCAAAAGCCTCAGCTTTGTTGTGCTATGTTACAGAAGGAGAGGGCAAAGGTGCCAGGACAGATGCCAGAATGTCTCAAAATCCCACCCTTGAGGCCACTGCTGCCAGGTCTCTGCTGCTGTGGAAGTGGGGAGATGTTTTCTGGCTCTACAAAGCCAGCTCCAAGTGGAAATCACTTCTGACTTAACAGCTTATTAATAAACTCCCAGAAGGCCCTTTCCCCACTCAGGTCTGCCAGGTCCTGACCTCAGATTGCAGAGGCAAAAACCAAGGGAAGGCCAAATAAAGGAAAAAAAAAGTGAATTCTGCTTCATGCTGCAGTGAAAAGCCCCAAAGTCTGATCCAGCAAATGGTTAAATTTGCTGCTTCCTAACCACAATTATTCCAACCCAGGGCTGAGTGGTTGGGCTCAGGCAGTGAGGCTAAGAGGGGCTTGGATTGATGCCCTCCTCCTCATCACACCTGCTCCAGTTTCCTCTTGTGAGGTGCAAGGAAGCACAGCACTCAGGCAGTTAAACCCCAAAGCATCCCTCTGCAGCTTGCTGCCAGCTGAGGGAGCAGTGCTGCTGCTGCACAGCTCTGCTGGTCCAGGCCTTACCGGGATCTGCTGGATCTCCCCAGTGTTGGTGATGATTTGCTGCATGACCTGCATGGTCTGCCCAGTGCTGCTCTGTGCCTGCTGGCTCTGGCCTTGGGGCTGGGCCTGCACGATCTGGACCTGTTGGCCTTCTCCAACCTGCATGGTCACGGGGGTGCTCTGCAGGCAGAAGGGGGGAGAAAGGACCAAGCAAAGGCTGAGCACAGGGGAAGCAGCCAGGAGGCACAAAGGTTGTTAACAGGCAAGCTGCTTCCTAGAGCCACTGCTGCTTGGTAGTGCTTCAGTCACAGAATTAACCAGGATGGAAAAGACCTTGGAGGTCCTAAGAGTCCAACCTGTCACCCAACACCTTCTCATTAACTAAGCCTGGCACCCAGAGCCTCATGCCTCCTTTTAAAGGCCTCCAGGGATGGGCACTCCACCACCTCCCTGGGCAGCCCATTCCAATGCCAATCTCCTGCTGTGAAAAGCTTCTCCCTAACATCCAACCTGGCACAGTTTGAGGCTGTGTCCTCCTGTTCTGCCACTGCTTGCCTGGCAGCAGAGCCCAACCCCAGCTGGCTACAACCTCCCTGCAGGTAGCTGTAGACAGCAATTAAGGTCTGGCCTGAGCCTCCTCCTCTCCAGACTGACCACCCCCAGCTCCCTCACCTCTCCTCACAGGGCTGTGCTCCAGCCCCCTCATCACCACAAAGGGAAGCCAGGACCTTGCTGACCCTTGTTACTGAGGTATCTGAACACCTGGGCACGACCAGAAAACACAACTCAGAGAGTCACAGGGGTTGGAAGGGACCTCTAGAGATCATCCAGTCCAATCCTGCTGCTAAAGCAGGGACACCCAGGGCAGGCCACACAGCAACAGCCCTGGGTGGGTTTTGAAAGTCCCCAGAGGAGACTCCACAACCTCTCTGGACAGCCTGCTCCAGGGCTCCAGCAGCCTCACACCAAAGAATTCTGTCCCCACGATGAGGTGGATCCTCCTGGGTTGCAGCTTGTACCTTGCTCCTTGTACTGCCACTGGGCAGCACCACAAAGACCCTGGCATCTTCTGCTTGCCCCCCACCCCTCAGGTCTTTAGAGACATTGGTCAGATCCCCTCTCAGCCTTCTCTTCTCCAAACTAAGCAGCCCCAGGGCTCTCAGCCTCTCTTCAGAGCAGAGATGTTCCAGTCCCTCAGTCACCCTCACAGCTCTCTGCTGGAATCTCTCTGCTGTTTCTCTGCCCCTCTTGAACTGAGGAATCACAGAATTGTCAGGGTTGGAGAGGACCTCAAAGATCATCCAGGAGGAGGGGCACTGGGTGGAAGCTGAGGCAGAGNTGCTCTGGGTGATGCTGCTCTGGCAGGGGGGCTGGAGTGAATGAGCTCTGGAGGTCCCTTCCAGCCCCTGGCACTCTGTGATTCTGTGATCCAGTTCCAACCTCCCTCCCATGGACACCTCCCACTGATCAGGGGAGCCCAAACCTGCTGAAGCTGAAAGGTTTTGCTGGCTCAGCAAAGCTCCCCCCCCACCAAGATGCTGCTTGTGGCTCACCTGTCCCTGCTGAGGCTGGGCAATGATGATCTGTCCTGGCTGGATGGTTGTTGTAGAGGTGGTGGTCTGCTGGCCCTGCTGCTGCCCCTGAACCTGCACTGCAGCAGGCTGCTGGGCCAGGGTGAAGTAATACTGCACAGGCTCTGCAGGGGTGACAGCCTGACGGACCTCCTCCTGTGGCACAGGGACAGGACAGGGATCAGCATCCAAACAGCACATCAGCAAACCACACACCACAGAACCAGGCAGGGCTGG
>VWYK01061025.1:20178-35915 GCA_013399775.1 Semnornis frantzii | reverse complement strand
TTTTTTTTTTTTTTTTTTTCTAGAATTCACAAACTGCAGCAGTGCAGAGAGGAAATGATCTGCTATCACTTGTGCCACCAGTTTTTCTCCTACGCTGGTGCCTTTAAGCAGAGTGCTCCTGTTATCAAATGTTACTGTGCGCATCAGGGAACCACAAAACCAAAACTATTTACTCCTAAAGAAAGGCTGCAGAACCTGCTCCAAGGACCAGCCCATGCTGAGACGAATTCTCACTGATTTGGCTGTTCCTCCCTTTAGCACACCAGTTCTATCAAAACTCCCTGAGAAGTCCTCCATGGGGCCTTTATGTAGCTGCTTTGCTCAGGATCCATGTGTGCGTGGTGTCTGTTTCTGTTGGGTGACAGCAGTGGTCATTTCACACCTGCGTCAATAAGGCTTGAAGGTGGGTCTGAGCCTGGCAAGGACAGTACAGAGCTGGAGCCCCTGCTGGTGGCATCCTGCAAAGGCCGTGCTTCTGGGTGTGTGCTGAATGGCTGTGGGTATGATTTACGGTTTGTCTGGCTATACAACTTAATCTGTTCTGGAAAGTGTTTTGCATTCTCTTTTGGTCACTAGCGCAAAGAGAAGAAGTTTGAGTTGCTCTGGCTACCTTACCTACACTTCACTTGGCTTCCTTTTCTTAAACGGACTGCTCATAAGCTTAATTTGAACAAGCAGCCTTCAATAACAAGCCCAGGTGTGCTTATGATTGATTGTAACTGATCTGTTTCTGTAGTGGATATTGAATTGTGCTATTTAATTTGGGGGGAAACTCCTGAAAGAGATCTTTAAACAGATAAGCCGTGTTCTTAGGCAGATGCCAATTCAGGTGATCATCTATAAATAGTTATTCTTTGTACCACCATGGTTTAAAGCAACAGTGACGCCAGCACAACAGTTTGAAAAGTGCTTTAGACAACAGCTTGTCAAAAATAAAGTCTTTGACTTCTTCTATGACTAATGTGTGCCTTGGGCAGTTTGCACCTCCCTGGTGGGCTCAGCAACAGATCCCAGGGAAGGGCCAACTTCCCACCACTCGTTCTGACACTTGGGTGGATTTGACAGGCTTTGCAGCTGATGAAGCTGAGACTTGGAGGAGAACTTGGCAAACACAAAAAGACTCCTGACTACACAAGGACTTCGGCTGCCCCCAAGCCCTGGCTTTCCTGACACAAAAGCAGTGTTTCTCTGCTTGTGCTAGGTTCAAATACATGCCCTGAAGAAGTCCACCGAAAACTGCTTTCTGTGCCACAAGGCATTTCCAGGTGTGGATGGGCTCTGCAGGACAAAAGGTCCTGTGTGGTTTGCGCACGTGTGTTTGTGACCAAAGAAGCCCCAGAGTGAAAAGTGACACCCCCAGGGATGGGATGCACTGAGCATCCCCAGTCACATGGGCTTCCCGTTGTATGGCACAAGACAAACACAAAGCTGCTAAAAGCCAGAAAAGTGAGGAAACTGTGCACTTAATCAGGCAAAACTCCTGACGTGTTCCAAGAGGAAATAAATTGGGGAAAGCATTATGGATTTCTTCTTTCTGAATGCAGATCTAATTTTTTTAGGCCAGCTGAATGAAATGTCTGTCTAGAGAGCTCCAGAAAGAGGAACAAAAGTAAACTATAAATATTCAGCTCTTGATTTCAGGTTTTAATAAATGATGAGCTCTGAGAGAACTGGGTGGGTTTTTGTTTTTTTTTTTCCCTCCAGATATCAAATGACTTGATTCATTTTTAATTTAGTTATGTAGTGGTTGTCACCTTCTTTCTGATACAATACAGCAGTCTGGCAATGCTTTAAGATGACACATCCCAATGGAAATTGGGTCCAAGGGTCTAATGAGGAACAATCGTTCCCCGTGAAAGCTGAAGTCTGTGTCTCTGCATCTGTATCTGTATCTGTCTATATAGCTATAAATAAAATCTCTTGCACAGGGAGCCTTGACATGAGACACGATGTTCAAAGATTACCTGACCTATATAAAAGTCAGCGAGTGCTCCGGTGACAGCCCCGGGGCAGGGTAATGGGTAGAGGCTCCCCCTGCATCCATGTATTGATCAGGACTGTGCTGCTCATCTCTCTGCAGGCCAGCCCGGTGCAGGCAGAAGCTTGAAGCACACTTGGCACCCTCGGCAGCTTGTGGGAAGGCAGGCTTCTGGGAGATGGGTCTTGTGGCCCACCTGGTATCACGGGCTTGGATTGAGGAGCTCAAGCTACAAACACCGTCTGCTCTATGAGGGAGGTTATTGTGAAGCCAAGGCAGACTGAGGCTCATGTAAATGTTACACTCACTGATGTTTACCAAGAACAGAAGTGACTACATGGTGTGGCGTATTGGCACCACCGGAGCATGCCTGGCTCGATTAGCGACACGAGAGCTGTGACGTGTTGCTGGCTAAGGCCATGCTCCTGAGTGTACTGGTGGTATTATTATGGAGATCCTGCCTGGAGCTGGAGCACGCTGTCCGCTGCTGCCTCCTCTGTCCTCTGCTGCCCCCTGCTGCCCGCTGCTACCCGCTGCTGCCCTCCCCTGTCCCTTGCTGCCGTCCTTTGCTTCCCGCTGCTGCCTGCTCCCGCTCACTGCTGTCCCCCGCTGCCCTCTGCTGCCCTCTTCTGTCTCCTCCTGCTGCCTCCTCCTGCCCGCTGCTGCCCTCCCATGTCCCTTGCTACCCTCCCCTGGCCCCTGTTGCCTTCTGTTGTCCCTTGCTGTCATCTCCAGCTGCCCTCTGTTGCCCGCTGCTGCGGCCACCTCAGTGTCCAGCCATTACCCGCCCCAGGCTGGGAATCTCGGGCTTCCCCAGGTGACAAAGAACATTAGCAGAGCGTATCCCTGGAGTCAAACACTGCATCTGAGAAGTGTTTCTCTGCTAATGTTGAAGTGAGTTCTTGTACCTTCAGGCTGTGGCAGATTTCCTCCCTCCTTTAGTTCAACGCCCCTCCAAGGAAGCAGAAGAGTGGTCACGCTGCACTACAGGCTTCCACATACTGACCTTTCAGGTTGTTTTATAATTTATTCATATATTTTTTAATCGACCCAAATTATATTTAGAAATTCCAACAAATAGGTTTTCCTCCAAAATAAATTCTGCCTAGCACTGCGTGGGTTGTTACACCATCACCCCAGGCACTTCAAAGTCAGAAAATTAATAATTAACCATAAATGTGACTTGAGCATTAACTACACTGTACACATGGGCAAAATCTCATAAGGAATATTCTCCTCTAGTAGAGAAACCATCAATTTAAATTCTTCCTGCTGCTTTAAGTGGGAAATCTCAATCTATTCTTCAAGATTATTAAATGCTAACATAACCCTAATGTTGGGGATCTGTTTAAGAGTGTTTGTTTCCAAGAAAGAAAAGCCTTTTGGAGTTAAAAATAACGTGGGTTATGTAAGGAGCGAATTAAAGAGATACCACAGAGAGAAATCCTGGACCATGGTTTAGTTTCTGTCCTGCTGCTCCAGGTCACCTGCAAGGCCATCCAGCCCCTGCTCCTTAGGTGGTACTGAGGAAAAGCCAGAGGCTTTTTTGTTGGACAGGGAGTGGGACGGGCTGCCAGTACCTCATTAGCATCAGAAGTATTTGTGTCCTGTGCAGCAGAGGCAAATGTCCCTTTGTGGCGCCGCAGATACTGCAGAAGAGCAGCGCCCAGCCACTCCCTGGCACGGGCAGTCCTGAACACATCTCTAGCATAGGTCCTCGCCTACATTTATTCTGCATCACGCTTCAAACTGCCGCTTCCTCTCCTCATTCCTAACATCGCGTTCAAGGGATACTCTGCCTCCTTTGGATCCTCACACTGACAGATGTGCTGGCAGTGCCATTTCTATGAGACAATGCCAAAATACAGAAGTTTTTCCAGATCCCTTTCTCTAGGTGTTGCCATGCTGCTGAGAGGAAAATAGAAATGACGCCTCTTCCCATCATCCCAAATATAAATATGGAGAAAATGAGGAGGCCTCTCACTGCCACCCTTTTCAGAGCCACACTTTTTTCCTCAGGAAGGTTCTGCCTGTTCCCTCCCTGCTCTCTAAGCATTGTGCTGCCATGTGTACATCCATTGCACCACCACCACCACCACCAGCTGCTCAGGTAGTGTTTGTGGTGAAGTCGCTCCTTGGGCTGCTCACCGTGGGAACAGTTCCCAGCTCAGGCCATGACAAGCAGTGCTGTCGTCCAAGCACTGCCTCTAAAATCACTCCTCCCTCTGAAAGAGCAAGGTGTGGGTTTAGGGGGAAAAAATGGTGTGAAATCTGGGCCGAAATTCTCACATATTGATGAGATTCTAGCATGTGGAGCTTTAGAATAAAAAAGGAAGGGGAAAAAATTCCAAACACATTAAATAGTGTGAAATGCCTCAGAGAGTAATTAAGAATTGGCAGCTCTGCAGGAGCTCCTACACCTGGAAGGCTTTTCTCTCCTGCCAGCCTCCTTCAGGTACAAATGGTTGCTTGTTGCTACCATTAAGATGGCAAGATAAGGAGCGGCTGGCTGAGGCCGTGAATGCAGGCTGTTAGCAGACATCTCCCACCCATCCCGGCTCAGGACCCCAGCCTCCGGCTGCCCTCCCCATCCCCGCACACAAAAGTCGCCTTTTCTTTACAAGAGCTCCCTTCAACCTTTTGTTTACTAGTTTAGCTCTGCAGATCCAAACATGCACTATTTTTAGGTTCCACAAAGAAAGGCCGTGGTTTACTTTGTTTCTGAGACTGAAGTCCGTGTGCTGCAGCCCGCTGCCTTCTGCTCTGACTGGCAACAGTCGCTCCTCTTACAGAAAGTAACCTGGTACGGGGCTGCTTGCAGGCTGGCTCTCTTAATTGCCTGGAATTCCTGTTAAGGCAGGACTGCAAAGGTTTAGACATAATCTTCTGTCCTTCCCAGTTCCTGCTGAACATTCAGATGTGTTTAAATCCCTCTGTGACTCTTGAAGTATGAATGTGCCAAGATACAGATTTGTCATTGTGCACACTAAAACAACAAAACTTTCCTCTCTCCAGAAGTGGGAGCAGAGATGGCCCTTGCAAAGCTTGGCTCTATGTAACGTCAAAGTGGGTTTTGCAAAGTGAAGACGAATTCAGCAACTCTTAGGAGGTCTCCTGCATGACTGCTCTCATCTCGGAAAAGCCTTGAGCATAGATAAAACCTTTCAGACAGGCATTCAGCCAGGGGGATCCGGGGAGCATGGCCGTGGCAGACACGGGGCAGGAGAAAGGCTCTATCGGGTGTTTGGCACTCCAGCAGAATGTCGTGGGAGACCAGAGTGGGTTAGGGTAGCCGTATCCCGCATGCTTTGTGAGAACAGGAGAGTGCAGAGACCATCCATCATCAAACCCAACTACTGCTGCCCAGCGTTAATGAAGAGTGGGTTAACGATACCAGACTTATTGTGACCACTTCCTCACCATCCCAGCAGCCCGGAAGAAGTGGGAAAGGTCTCGGCAGTGAAGCACTTCCTCAACAGAGAGATTTCTTTCCAGTGTTTGCTTTTAGGTGCTGCATAATCCTTGTCTCAGGACCACGGTGCCTCGGTTCCTGTGGAGTCTAATATGAAAAATCCAAGTGGAGGACCTTACATGCTTGAATTAAGTCTGATATCTTCGCAACTATGTTTTTCTAACAAAATAAGAGAAACAAACTGTATTCCTGAATGAGCAATGCCATTTCAAAGGTTTCTAAAGCCGTTCTTCCTGGGATAACCAGTGGATGAGTTATGCCTCCTGAAAATAAATAATTTTCACAGACCTTAACGCTGACCTTTCACATAACTCCCCCTCTACCTACCTGTTAGAAGGAATGTAAACTCACAAATAGGGGTTTTGTTTTGTTTGTTTTCAATTAAATCCATTTCAACTGTGTCAAAATCACTGACTCCCAACAGCTTTTGGTTCAAACATATTTACAAGTCTTGTCACACATTAAAATTTTGCATTTCATCTGAAAACATCCATTTGGTTCAGGTAACACAGCATCAAGTTTCCTTGCGAAAGCTGCTTCACAGGCTGTAAGACCAATGCTGCTGTCAGTTTCATTTCATGAACTGAAAAACCGATGCTGTACTGGAAAGGTGGTGACAGGGCTGCGACCGGCCCTTCCGAGTTTTTCTTCTGGTCTTTGCAGTGACTCAGCCAAGTCCTCTCCTTAAAGGCAGCCTGAATTCCTGGACCACCCGGGGGCTGTTTGATTAGCCAAGGGAACGAATGCAAAAGGCAGGGTGTTTATTGAAGGGAGAAAGAAAGACTCTGAAAAGGTATGCATAGTAAGGCTGAGTGTTTTGGCAATCGCGACCATTAGGTCAGATTATCATTAAATCCTCGCCTTAAGCAGAGCCCGGGGGCCTCAGATAACCCAGACAATATTTGCATGCAGCTCCGGAGCCACTCCTAACCTGGCCCTGATGGGGCTCTGCCAGGTTTTTCCCGCTGAGGGGCTTTAACAATCTGAGAGATGTTGACTCTGTGCTCAGAACGCTCAGAACTGCACTCAGCTTCCTATTCGGGTATCGAGCTTTCATTAAATAAGTAAACGAACATCTACTGGCTACTAAGAGCTGAAATATGCAATTAAGCATTTCACGATGTACAGTTATCTCGTGGCATTTTCATTTTATTTCCAGCTGCTGAAGGAGGGCAGTGATCTCCTATAGATCTTCTAGTTCACCAAAGTTTACCAAGTTGTCGTGCTGGCAAGGCAAGAAGTGAGCAGAATTACATCACTGTCCCATCATTACATCATCCCTTCATTAGTTTTAAAATATGACACATAAATGCCAAAAAATCAAAGTGACTCAAGTAATTCGCTTGCATTGCTATACCTCACAGACCTACGGGGTGCTTTGTACTTCGAGCTTTCAGGTGTTTCCACTGCTGCATTTAAGTTATTGCAGAAGGTTGCTGCCTGGATGGGGCTTGGGGCAACGTGAGCACAGCGTCCTCTCCCCTTAAGTGGCCGTGGGGAAGCCAGCACTCCATCTGAGAGCTTCCT
The DNA here is from genome assembly GCA_013399775.1 of Semnornis frantzii. NCBI lineage: Eukaryota > Metazoa > Chordata > Aves > Piciformes > Ramphastidae > Semnornis > Semnornis frantzii. The sequence goes on along the minus strand of VWYK01061025.1, from coordinate 28,938 downwards.
CCTGCTGTGAATGCCTGGTGAAAGTGAAGGGGGGCTCCCCAGGGAGCAACACTGCACCCTCCAGAAAGGAGATGCTGCTAGGAAAGGCAGCAGGCTCTGGGGAGTCTTTGAGGGAGTGAGCTGTGAGCAGACAGAAGGACCCAGATGGCCAGTTCTGCACCTAGAGGCTTACTTGGGCCATCTTTAAGCAAATATGCTTAGGCTGTGTATCACCTTGCACATGGCCCTTTCAGAGATGCAGGATGAGGTGACCTGAAGGGGGACTCTGCTGCTGATCTCAGGAATTATCTGGTGCTCAAGCACCGGCTGGGAACGGCAGCACATAGACCCATTTAGTTCCAGGTTTTTAGAAGTCAGTTCTTCAGAGCCAAGGAATTACTGCCCTCTACAGGAAGGGAAACAGCAGAAATTCATATTCTCCCAGGCAAGTAAATGTTCCAGTAATATTCATCACCTAGTCAAATAAGTGCCATAAAAGCAATACTTCCTGAAGCTCCTGAGAGGGTTCTTCTTTAAGTACAGACCTGACCGACAATTAAGAGACCTGTATTTCATGTAATGGAGACCTCAGCTCATAACAGAGACCCCAAGGAAGTTAGACTCATGTGATGACAGAAATACCAGGACCAAGATCTCCAGGAGATTGCGACATGAGGGGTTTTTTTCCTGTTGAACAAGAAGATATCAGAAATGTTCAGTGTTGCCATGTTAATTCTTAATGTCAAGATGTTTTTGCACTGAATCTTGAGTGCTGGCCATGCAGGACCAGAAGAGGGTTGCACCTCTCATTTGGCATGGGATTTATACAGGAAAGCTGATTGAAGGTAAGACTGGAATGAGTGCATTTCCCTACCTCAAAGCTCTATAGCCTGAAACAGCCTGCAGAAAACCCTTTAACTTTATCCTATAGCTATAGTTAAAACAAAGTTTAGGAGGCACAAGTAGCTTCACCCAAAAAAACGGAAAAGTGCCTCCTTGGGAATAGCTGTGTTAGCAGGCTGACTAAGTGAATTTGCATGTGGATTTTGCTGCTTCAACAAAGCAAAAGAGAAGATTTTTCATCCTTTTTGGCTGTTAATTTCTCCAGAATTTGCCTGCCAGGGTAATTGTTGAGGATGACGAGCAATTAAGATCTGTTTTGCAAACAGACTTAAAATGAGGTTTTAATATCTGGCATTTCCACAGCAATACCCTAGAATCCCCATAAGATGAAACACACAGTCAGGAAGAACAACAGACATCTCCTGGACTGTCACCAAGGAGTCTCTGGCTTCAGTGCCTTTGTGTGGTTTTCCAAAAGATGAATTGAGATGTAAGACTGTAATTATTTGTGATGACAACGCAATGCTCAGAGAAAGAAAACAATTCTCTTTGGACTTCCACCTAGGGCAGCACCCTCCTCTGCCTCTCTCCATCCCTCCGAGCAGCCGAACCGAACACCCAGTCCGAGGCGGCAGAGCGGGCGCGGTGCCCGCGGCTGGTGGGGCCGGGTCAGCGCCGCGGCCGCGCTGCGGCGTGAGCCGCCCGAAGGCTCCGCTCCGCGGCTCCTGCTGTCCGGGGCCCGAGGCAGCACCATCGCGGGAGAGGACTGCGTTAATTCTCCCTTTGACAACAGGAAGTCTGGGACAAGGCATTTCGCGTTCGTGTTCCAGCATTATATGAATGGCCTTTAAAAGCCTTGTGGAGAGCACAAAGGAATGTCCCACAAAGGGATGGCTTTTAACAATGCCCTCGTTTGCTCCGTGTTGGGCTGTGGGGCTGAGCGTGCTACAAGTCACAGCCATTCTGCTCACATCGCGACACGGCAAACTTCCTCAGTCTCCTCCTCTTGATGTCACTAACCGTGAGACCACTTTCACTTTAAACACGGCCCTTCATCTGGGCTCTAAGAGTAATGATCCTCACAGGACACATTCCCAACAGTACTAGGGGTTCAGACACAGACTCATTTTTGCAGGGGCTGCCCAGGCCAAATGTTTAATGTTCACTTTAGTCATGGAAAGAGCATCCCAGACATGCCCAGGTACCGCTGCTGAGGGCCTACGACCTCTTTACTGTGAACAAGTTTCCACTGTCCTTGATGTCTAGGACAGCCTCTTCCAGCACTGATCCTACTGTGTAACCCTTCCTGGCTCATTTATCCTTCTTCAATCTCTTATTATTGTGAAAAGACCTTTTCTTCCCATCTCTCTCTTTCCACCTTAATCTCTTCTTCCACTGTGCCTTTAAAATAAGATCTGAGGTTCAGCACCACAATTTACAGCACAGTGAAGACTCATTCCAGTTGTTTCACCAACAGCCAGATCTACAAGAGTATAGCTGATGTCTTCACCATTGCCCATTCCCCCATCTTCCTCACCACTCACCAGCTGAGAGGGGAAAATGTTCCCTCTATCTCAAGGAAAGATCTCTTCTTCAGCTGAGGAAGGGAGTAGAATAGGGTTTGCATGGGTTAGCCTTGGACTGTCTTACTGATAGAAACGTGCTCTTGAAGCAGCTGCTGAGGCCATTTTCATTTGGACTCCTTTATTGAGCAAAGAACAACAAAATCCATGTCAGAAAAAGTAAGTGGCAACCTCTTGATTTGTTTGATTGATTGGTTTGTTTTGTTATTTTTTAAATGACAACAAATGATAAAGATCAAAGTTTTCAGCTTATTCTTGATCAAGGTACTAATTACACTTATGGTCCATGTTAAATTCCCCTTTTCACATTTGTTACCATAAATTCATGGCTGACCATGTGCTAAAAAGGGAGTTCAGAATGATGGATCTTGAGATGGAAAATGAGTTCCCTTTCCTACTGATACAGCTACTGAGATTCCAAGTTGGACAGCTCTCAGCTTAGCAGCCATTGCCAGCTTCTGAGACAGGCATCTCCAAAATGTCCCGTTGAAGCCGACACACAGAAACAGCAAGCACTGGGATGGCTGGAGGAGCTGCTGTATGGCTTCTTCACAGTTTCTTTCTTTTTATTATTTTGCTTATTGCTCGTTATGATTTTGTGCACTTTCACAGAATAAAAATAGTAGGCATGACTCCTGGCTGCCTCTGTACACTGTCCATTAAGCAATGCTAAGCTAATTCATAAATAACCACTTTACACTCTTGTAAGTCTTCCAGCCTTTGGGCTCCTCTGTAAACTTTGCTACCGTGCATTTGGGCAAGAACCTGCAACTGCTTCAAATATTGTCTCAGTTTTTTTTGTGGGTTCTCTGTAAAGAGGTGATACTCATCTGAATGATCATCTTTAGTTTGCACTGTGTGGGAAATGGGACAAAGAAAGCTTAAACACTTCTTTTAGAGTCTTGCAACAGTCCAGTTAGAGAAGTAATTTCTGGACCCTAGTCCCAGGCCTGGCCTCACACCATGTGCAAAGTTGATGTGTATCTCTTCGGAGGCATTACCATACTGATCTCATCACTGGCATCTCACCCACCCACTTTTTTATCTTTAATTATGTACTGACATAATTATCCTTCATTACACAGAGTGCACACACAGACAGGAAAATAAGCAATGCAGTGCAGCTGGGGCATGCTTGCTTCTCCTGAGAGATAAAATTTACTCACCATCATCGCTTTTTAACTATTGAGTGTGATAGAAACCAGTTAAGGGGGGGTGCAAGTTTTCTTTTTTTTTCAGGATAGAACTGCCCTGGTGTCAAAGTTTGCAGTTTGTCCACGAAGATACAAATTGTTTTCATTTCTTCTCACTTCTCTTCTATCATTTTCTCCAATATTAAAGCCTCTCCTGGAGCAGATGTGATAAAACTGCCATTACCAAAGCTGCCTGCTTGGTTCAGGGCATTTTCCCATGTCATCTACCTATATTTATGTCTCCTTTGTGAGGATATAAATAGATAAAATACACTGCCTGGGGGAGTCTGAGTGCAGTAACTACTCCTTAAGTCACCAGATGGAAATCAACCTGTTTTTTCACTGAATAAAAGTGAATAAGGATGAGGATCTTTGGCCCAAAGACTGCCAAGCACTGGGTCATCCACCAGTGAGCTTTCGGAAAGGAGACTGCAAGTGAGACTTTGATATTGCACAAGTTTAGCTACACATCTGCCATTATGAGCAGTGCTGTTTAGACAAGTTCACCAGGCCAATCTCACCCCAACGACGTGGCATTTGGTGGTGGCAGCATGCCAGGTCCATGATTTCCTTACTGCCCACAGGCTCCTGCAGAGACTTCACTGAGCTGTTACTGCCACTACTTCTGCCTGCACCTTTCCTGACAGACTGCACGCAGTTAGTGCTATTCGATGTAAATGAGGAACAGAGCCACACATTTGATCAGAGAGTCCTCACCTAGCAGGCAAGGGCAGCTGAGGGCTGTGCTTTATGGGGGCTCAGGGTTTCTCAAGAGTTAAGCTGTGCCTCCCAGTTGCAAACAACTCCTATGTCCGGTGCCAGTGGCCTTTCACTGGCACATGGCACCTTCAAATAAGCAGGCTATTGGATGACAGGAGTTTATTTGCCCAAATCAGCCATAGGTAAGTGTTACAAATACTATCTTTTTTAATATCTTGGTTCCTCCTTGCTGTTTTCTCCTTTCATCTTCCCTATTGGAGTCAACCTGAGAAAGAAAGCTATTTCCTCATGCAGTGTAAACCTCTGTTTTAACAGCTGAGAATCTGAATCTATATGCCTGATACCACCTAGGCAATGAATTTCTCTGCTGCCAAAACCTGGCTTTCCCATATAATTCAGTTGTCCCTCCTGCTGCCAAGGGAATGAGTGTCAGATTCCTCTGAATTTTCTTGGATGAATGCTTAGACCATGCTGATCTGCAAACTTACTACAAAAAGGAGGCAGGGCTGTGTTTCCATTTGCTCATATTGTTTTAAGCAAGTTGATATGTTCCACAAATAAAAAAATGTTCTTTATTTTAGGCATAAAAGAGGTTGAGAGGCTGAGGCTCTCCAGAAAATCCATTGGGAATTCCTCAATCCGATTTTCAACCTGTGCCACCTCACAGGAGTGATGTGCTTTGTGTCCAATTCCCATTTTGATAGTGCTATATATCAGGCTTTGGCACCATCAGAAAAGCTCCAGTGAAACATTTTTTGTGGGAGACAGAACGGGAGGCAAACAGCAAGATGACTCTCCCCTGTCTTGGTGAAAGGAATGAAAAGGTTCTCCCATAAAAAAGAAAGAGGAACTGCCAGTTCACAGGAATGCAATGAAGTCTGCTTGTGCCTCTGCTATCTACTATGTTCAGAAACTCTAAAAACGCTATTTTTTTTCTTTTAGAATCAAGACAAGATTTGTAATATTTAAGTCCTTGTTTAGCAGACCCAAGGAGTGAGTCATCAAGCTTATCTCACACTGGGTCCCTGGCTGTATCGTTTGAGGCTTTATGCAGTGCTATGTTATTCAGAGTAGGATGGGAGAGTCAGCAACAGTTTTGGCCCTGAAAGATGAGATTTACATCTGGCTGCTGAGAGGATGCACACTGACACAAAACACTCTGCCTGGCAAAGTCTGCACCTCTCAGTTATACTCTTTCTTAGATTTGGGTGCATTAGTAAAGATTTAGGGATTCCTGGTGCAGTTTTTGGTTTTAAAGTGTTTTGGGCAAAACCAAATGGCTTGAACTTGATGACAGCCTTCCAACTTTGAGCCATGTCACTGTCAATGATTCTTCCAAGCTTTTCACCTCACTAGTAATGTGATTGGTAGTAAATTGTGCTTGAAAGACTTTTTTTCATTTGGTACTTTTGGTTATTCCACCAGATCAGTGTCACCACAATGAGCAGAAGGAGCTGAAATACAGCATTGAAACTGTGCACTGTTCTTGTCTGGAGTACTTCTCAGACACAGCTCAGCATCCAGCTGTCAATGCACCTTAAATAGATCTTTTGTTCCTAACCCTGCTTTCTCTGGAGACAATATCCAGTGAAATGACTGTAACTTTATTTAGGGAGGTCTAATGTCAATTAAAGAGGAGGATACTTTCACACACAGAACATGAGCTGATAAACACCAGTCCTAGAGTCAGAGGATGCAGAGCATGCCATGTCCTTGCATAATGACAGGGAAATAAAATTACTCACCTAATACTTCTGAATTTGAGAGGACTGAAGAGAGGTTTCAGATAGGTCCTTCTGGTACTTTGCTCGATGACAATTACATTATTTTATCACATTTTCATGCTAATAGATTTGTAAATACCTTTTTGTATACCAATAGCAACATTTCTACTTCAATGTTCACAACCTTTTATCTTTCCTACCACTGTACTCCATATATCCACTTCTCCACTAAGAGCCTTCCAACACCGAGCCATGTTATCAATGTCAAACAACCACCTTGATAGCTGAGTGAGTGTTGTCATAGCTGAGTGTTGTCACAGCTGCCTGTAACATGAACAGAGCCTGGAACACACATTTAAAGAAGGATATGGCTAAAACAATGGAAAGGAGATGAAAGTTGGTCTTGCTATAGAGCCTTCCCATGACCTCCTGCAAGCCTTTCAGCCCTCCTCCAGTGCTGAGCCTTGCCTCTTTCACTAGAGCATTACAGATCCTTACAGTCTCATAACAAAGCAGGGCAGTACATTTTGTTCTTCCCTCTGAAAGTTTCACAGATTGCATGGGGTTGGAAGGGACCCTCAAAGGTCATCTCGTCCAACACTCTTGCAATGAGCAGGGACACCTCCAACTATATGTTTTATGCTTTAAGATCTAGGGGTTGAGGTCAGAGATAAGTAAATAATTTTTGAAGTGCCTCCCAGTTTGACAATACACCAGAGTTAAGGGAAATTTAAACCAAAATGAAAAGCAACAACATTGAGCAAACAAGGTGACAATGGGAGGGGAAAATTAACATTTTAGGAAGTGTCAAATATTTTATGAGCCACTGTTTTGCTTTCTGTTGAGCTGCCTTTATCAGCCTTTTTATCAGGATGACAGAGATTCTCTAAGGTACCAAATAACCAGGGATAATCCCTCTCTTATGTGGTCTCACATGCATCACATATTTCACATTGGTGGTCTCGCAAGTTGGGATGATGTCCTTTCTGCAGCGTGTCTCAAGACAGAAACAACAACTGAACGTTGCACTGAAATCTTGGCTACATCTGTGTGCTTAGAAGTTTGTGACATTTAGGACCTTAAGGGCTTGCCACTGTGATACTCTGGGCTTTACACCAGGGTCTCACTCTGGAGCTTTGACAAGTTCCTTTTGCCTCCACAGTGCATCTCAAAGTTTGCCTTTATAGCCCCACCTTGCTTGTGACTTCGAGTGCAGAATGCTTAATGATGGAGACCATGTAACAGACCTTATTTAGAGAAACTTGCTGCAGCCAATCATTAAGACAAGCTTATGTCTTCAAAGACAAGTTAAAATCTACAAAATCTACAAGAAACCCTCAATATATGCTCATCCTGGCTGGTCTGTCTGGCTTTTGCAAGACAGTCTTAATAGTAGCCTAGAATGACTCCTGCTGGGAAGCGGTCACCAATATCCCCTCACTTTGATATGCATCTAATTAAAAAGTACAAATTTAATGATAGAAGCAGAATAAAAGCCTTTTCCTGAAGGAACAAGGTAAAGCATTGGAAACTCTGGTTCTCATGTTTGGCATGTACCTAGCATCCACGTTTGCTCTGGTGTACCAAAGTTTCTGAGTGTGTTCCTTCCAGGTGAAGGGTCATATGTTAAAGAAATACGCCCCTAGAACCCTTTAATTAACCAAATTCAGCCTGTACAATTGAGTGGCTTTTCCACAAGGCACCATTTATGTTTACCTAAGAGCAGAACCACAGATGCCTGGAAGCTGGCTCTTAGAAAAGGTTCTCACTTGTATAGTGCTTCTTGCCTATCTGTTTTCAGCCCACTAGGAAAGGTCAGCATCACCTCAGAGAATACATTCCATGCAGTCTCGCTGTCCCCTGTTTCTTTCTGTTCACCAAAAGCAATCCTGATCTAGTCTGAGCTTTGGTTCAGCCCTCATGTCTGGAGGGTCTGCGTAGCAGGGAGGCAGGAAGCCTGCATAAACAAAAAGGCACATTCACAAAACAGGAATGGGTATTCTCCTTAAAATTCATAGAATCATAGAATCAACCAGGTTGGAAGAGACCTCCAAGATCATCCAGTCCAACCTATCACCCAGCCCTAGCCAATCCACTAGACCACAGCACTAAGTGCCTCTTCCAATCTTTTCTTGAACCCCTCCAGGTGTTCAAGGGGACTCCACCACCTCCCTGGGCAGCCCATTCTAATGCCAGTCACTCTCTCTGAACAACTTCCTCCTAATATCCATCCCATATCTCTCCTGGCACAACTCAAGACTGTGTCCTCTTGTTCTGTTGCTGGTTGCCTGGGAGAAGAGACTGACCGCCACCTGGCTACAATCTCCTTTCAGGTAGTTGTAGACAGCAATGAGGTCACCTCTGAGCCTCCTCTTCTCCAGGCTGCACACTCCCGGCTCCCTCAGCCTCTCCTCACAGGGCTGTGCTCCAGGCCCCTCACCAGCTTCGTTGCCCTTCTCTGGACATGTTTGTGCTGGTTCGAGGCTAATTGGAATATTTTAATGGAGAAAATTATATTATAGGTGGTGAAAGGTAAACAATGGTGATGTCTACTTCACTCATAGTCTTGCTGAGATGTTTAAGAATAAGAGCACAAAACATAGATAAGACACAGACACTCTCGGGCTGTCTAGCTTCTTGCCTTCTCCTCTCTGCTGAGTAACCTCACTAACCGCTTTCCTTCTAACCCCCCTGGCCGACCCTCCAAACTCACCTTGC
>VWYK01061025.1:8498-20143 GCA_013399775.1 Semnornis frantzii | reverse complement strand
TGGACACAGGACTTACGTTGTGGCCTGACCAGTGCTGAGTACAGGGGCAGAATAACCTCCCTTGTCCTACTGGCCACACTGTTACTGATACAGGCCAGGATGCCATTGGCTCTCCTGGCCACCTGGGCACACTGCTGGCTCAATTATTACTGTTGTTTCATTTTCAGTGAGATTTGAAAATTCTCCCTACAAGGACAACCCAGAGCTTTTCCTGGTTGTGAGGCAGTGAGGTATGTGCACATGCCTGGGTAGGATGCTGAGTGCTTAAGTCCTTCTGCTGTAATGGCTTCATCTTCTGCGATGCAATCACTCAGCTCTCCAGATATTTTATCAGTTTGGTGCTCCCAAATCACACAGTTCCCAAAGCCTTTGGTAATAATGTCCAGTAAAAAGTCTTATAACTTGCCAAGCCTCATCTCCAATGGGAACTTATCAGTCCTGCTCCCTCTCTAGTATCAGCTCCAGACTTGTCAACGATGACTCTTCTTTCAGGAGTCCTACATGCAGGAAAGCAGATTTAGTTTCATTATTATCTCCTGTGAAAGCAGGATGACTCTTAGTCCTGAGAAGTAGGTCGTATTAAGGAGGCTAATAGGATTATGACCAGTTCAGTAGGACAGTCAGAAGGCCACAGATTTCTCTCCTGCTGCAGCTGACAAGCTCCATTCAACACATTCGAAAATGCTGAATATCCCTGGCACAGGAAATACTCAAATCCTTGTTCCTTGGGTACACACCTACTTCTACCTTGATTAGAGAAAAGAATTGACAACCTCTTAGCAGGATCCAGGAAATAATTTGAAAGATTACACAAAATTATTCTCATTTTGCTCTTGATTCCTCTTTTTATTAATCACTCCTGGAAATTCCCACCATCAGAGCCGGACCTGTGAGTGTGTGCAAGATGCAGGGCTGGGCACAGAGTGCAGTCCCTACGTTCAATCTCCATCAGCTGTTACGAGAGCAGCAATTACACCCTCTCCACTGCCTCTAGAGGGTAGAGCAATCGTGAGTCTTTAACAGGGTGGGCAGGTTGAACGGTGCCATTTCAGCCTCCTAAAAGCTTTACAATTTCCTTAGCAACCCTGCACAAAACTCGCCAGTCAGTGCAGCCAGCCGGCAGCCCCGAGACTGGTGATGCAGCAGTTTCCAGCACTCTGCCAGAGCTCCAAACATATTCACAGCAGTCTCATGGAAGTCCCAGGACTGCTTTGGCAGCAGTTGTGCTGGATAAATAAAGCTCCCATTGTTGCAGATGACTCTGCTTTCAATTGCACGGGAATCCAGGACAGCAGGGACTTCTGACTGAGCAAGGTTAGCACATTTGTACTACTCTACTAGTAACACAGGGCTTGAACTGCGGCACTGAACTACACCTTCTGGAGTTTGCTTTGGGGCAGCTGTTTCCTAATTGCTTGCAGTGTTTTCCTAAGCAGCTAAATCTCCCCTGCTATGTTGGATTCTTGTGTCCTCAGCCTCACCGCACTGCTGTTTGAACAGGCACCATGTATTTGCAGCCATATGTATGTCTGGCTCTGCACATAAATAGGGAAGGAGTATTCGCCTCAAAAATCCGGGGGGGGGAGGAGGAGTTTATATCACAAGAGCACAACATAAGCCTACAGTCAAGGACTTGTATGATTTCTGAATTGCTGAGTGGAACAAATACTGCTCTTTTTATGATATGCTTTGATAGAATCTTTTTATAGTTAAGTATGAGCCAGGCAGGTTCACTTAAAGTAGCCCTGATCTCTGAACATATTCTTGACAACTCTCTGGATTTTGCTAACTGTAAACATTCCTTCTATAGAATAAACCAAAAATCTATGATGCAGCTCCTTGCATGCTACCTTAACATTGCAATACATTTATTCATCCTTCTAGCACTTTACCAAACTTAAGTTGCTCTTCCTAAATATGGAGCAAGTACAGAAATGAGATACAACCCCTTCAAAGACAAAAAGCAGTCCATCTTCTTTTGCTTAACACTCAAGAAACTGTATGCACCTACCCTGAACCAGAAATTTCCCACTGGTAGGCACCTGAATAATTAGAAGTGTTATTGAAAAGTCTGTTCCAGCAATCTGCTCTGCCTACACAGCACGTGTGGTTTTGAGCCTCACCAGAGCTCAGAAGGCAGTTTCTCTAAGTCAGCCTCAGGATGGTAATATGATAGCAACACTACTTGTTTATAAGGCAGCTTTCTACATAGTGCAAAGTCTGAGTTTGATTGTTTATAGGAGGCAATGAAAAGGCATGCCTCTGCCTTGCCCTTTGATTGCTTGCCTCAGCCGAATCATTGAAAAAAAAAAAAAAAAAAAAAAAAAAAAAAGTCGGCAGCCTTTGTTTCTGGATGTTTAATTTGCTATGTTGGAGCCCACAGAATGGTGGGGCGGGGGGAAGAAAAAGACGTTAAATGTAATAAAGTTAAGGCAGACAGTTTTTCCCTCACATGGGCCAGACTGAGAGAATAACATCGTGAGTCTCCATACCAGCACTGGGACAAAATTCAATGTGGCAGGCTGAAGTGACAGCCTTGCACATCTGAGCCCAGCAGTGCAGCAGCTCATTGCCTGTGTACTTGCAGCCAGCATGCTCAGCCAAGCTGGTCTGAAAGAGAAGGCAAAAAGCGGAATTGGGACTGTGAGAGAGTTGTTTGTTTTCCCACTTCTCTGGATGCCAGACATCTCAATCTGCCTGCAGTTTGGGGAGGGAGAGATCCCCAGGGGATAAAGAGGGAAGGGAACAGAGGAGGCCGTTTCCTTTGCTCTCTCAGCATGGCAGCCCGTTGAGAAAGAAGGGCAGGTCGACAAGAATCTTGTTAAAATACAGTCAATTAGGGCTAAGAACCTTACAAAAGGAAGAAATGTTGCTTATAAACAGAGCTCTGTGTACAGCAGAAACAATGAGACTTGGTTTCTACATATTCCCTTGTGCGGATTTCTCTGACGTCTGATAGCACAGTTGTGCTCTTTTTGCAGCTTTTATAGAGTGACATGTGGAGCACTCAGGATTTACTCATTTTGGAGCTAATCTTGCTTCTTTTGTGGAAAATGAAATGTGGAGGGCACAGCCTGACCCCAACGGCCATGATGGGGACCTACACAGAGGGCACTTCCTCACCATTAAAAGCAGATTGGCATGCCTGGGCCTTGTCCCAGGCAATCACAAGCAACACCATGTGTCTAACTTGGAGATCATTGTTGCTTTTATAAGCTAAATGGTAATATTTATAAGCTAAATGGACTTCTCACAGCCCTTCGCCATCGGTCCAGAGCATGCATGGTTGGCAGAAGAACACAGACAGCCCTGGTTCATGCCAAGCTCTGCACGCATGGGCAGCCCTCAGATCACCAAAATAGTATCTCCAACAGCTGGGTCTCCATCAGCCCTGGCATAACTCACCTTTTTAAAGCTCTTGGTGGGCAGATCATCTGTGGGTGTGTGAAACACAATGGAAACACCAGTGGTCAGGACTTGCTTTACAGTGCAGGTGCCTGTATCTCTTCTGAGTGTGCAGCATGGGTGGGAGCTGCAAGCCCGGCTTGTTGCAAAAGCTACATGGTAAGTCACTTGAGGCTGGTGGCTTGACATGACCATGGTTTATGGCATGTTGTTTTCCCCTTTATTGTGCTTCTCCAGGAACATGGTGTCACCTGAGATTTGCTAGACATGCATTCTGTGCATAAGTGCCCCAAATCCTCCAGCAGCCTGAGCTGACACACATGGCCTGACTGCACTGTGTTAGAGTGTTAGAGCAGCTGAGGATTCAGCTTGCACAGCCTGCAGCATATCACCTATGCCAGCCTTGTCATTTTGTTATCAGACTATCCTGTAGCTCCCTGGGAGGGGCTGTCCTGTGCTCTCCCTGCAGGATGAGCTGCTGGTGTTGAAGAAGCTGATGGGTGCTCCTGTCTGGGGAGCTGACCTCTGGGCTGCACTGTCTGTGAAAGACCAGGATATTCAGAGGATATCCTTAAGTAATTTTGGGGGTTCCCTGCATGCGTTTTTGCTATCTTCTTTTAACTGTGTATTTATACTTTTGGTGACTACAGCAACTGCCTTTCTTTCTCTGTCTTAGCCTTGCTGACTGTATAGTGTAGCTACACAGGTGTACTGTCCTGGTTGGTGTACAAGAATGATTTTAAATCCATAAAGAAGAAAATAGAGTTATGATTTTGGTGCCGACCTTTCATATTAGAATAGGATACAAATCACAGAACTCTTAATTTTCCTTGCCTTGCTCCTCAGTCTCCTCAGGTCCTGAATTAGCTGACTTTCCCTCCAGCTTATCAATATGCTAAAATGGTGATAAACCTTACAGCAAATTATTTGGGAGTGGGAGTAGGTAGTCTGAATATGTGAATTTGTAAACCAAACTATACTACAGAACCATTTCACCTTTCTGTGACAAAATTCCTCTGGGACAAATTGAGATTGCCTACAGGTTACTTCTTTTGTGTTTCTTTCACTTATTTAACCTATTTTTCTGCATCCTGGATTCAACCATTAAGGCTGTCCAACCGTTCAAGGAAAGATTTAAATTCCCTGACAGGGAAGCCATTGATATTTGAAGCCTTTTGTATCTTGGGAGTAGTTCTTAGGGACATCTGCAATAGCGATTTCTTTTTTTTCTACTGTAAGGGTTAAGAAACCGCCCCAGGCAGCAGAGGTGAAACACCAAGTAAATTCCTTGTAACATCCCTATTTGAGTGGGTTTTGCATAGTAAAAGCATTTATCAAGGAATACAGGCCAAAAGGGGTATTCATGTCATTGTTAGTAACCATCAGGGTCATATCTGAGCATCTAATAAACTGCATTTTTCTTTTAATGGCACCAAATATGTTTCTTGAAAAAGAATCTCTGTGCTTGCTAATGCAAAGCAAGAAGACAGATCTCTGTGGGAAGCACATGGGCTACACTCTTCCTGCTCTAATCTCTGGTCTTCCTCTGTCTTCCTCTGTTTCACTGAGCTGAGCCTATTGTAATTTCGATGGTAATTTTTTTCTGTACACAAACTCCCAATTACTACAATATGTATGTAATTGGTTGTTGTGTTAGTTAATCATGTGGCCAAATAATCTCTCCATAAATAAAGCAGGAAGACTCGCACACCATCAATCTAAGAAAACAAACAAAAAGAACATTTTCTACAGAAAGATTTGTAGAAAGACTTAATTCCCTTAGTCTCAAGAAGAGAGAGAGTACTGTGCCAGTCTTGCTGCTGCTGGGTCTGGCCATCTCCTGCTCCATTCTGGTGCAAGCTGGTGTTCCTAGGGTGATCCTGCCACCTGGGGATTGACAGGCTCTGGGAGAATTTGCTAGGCATTTTGAAACACAAGATTTATTCCATGAATTGATCTGCTTCACGTTCTGTCTTTTGGAAATGGAAAGAAGTGGATTCAAGAATTACAGGGAAAGAATGAGGAAGCTCCTCTGGGCAGGAGCTGGCAAGGAGCTGATGGAGCCAGAAGAACAGGAAGAACAACAACATGAGGACCAATAGGCCGTTCTCCTTCACATAGGTCATTGCTATTTGTCTTCCACAAAGTCTCCTATCACCAGAAATGACTCCTGAACCAGCCTTCGCTCTCTCCAGTTTCCTCACACAGTGGTTTCTGGTAGGAATTTTCAAAGTGCTCTGAAGAATTAAGCTTTGAAAAGCTCTGCATTCTATGGTTATTACAAAGAGGCCTTTTTTTGTTTGTTTGCTTTTTTCCAAAGCAGTTCTTTTTCACAAAATAATGGGGAAGGAGAAGTAATGAGCCTGAATTGTACTGTGACAGAGAAAGAAGAGAAGGTGAGCATGGGAACGTAGGCATCGCACAGGGAGCACGTGTTTGCACATCCCCTGTGAAACAGCAGTTTCCTTGCTGTGCTTCAGGCCACCCTGGCTATCAGGCAGAAAACCATGAGCAGATATGCCTTGTTGTAGTGCAAAACGATATACATGCCAGCTGACTGTGGCCCACCCTCCCTGGCACAGGGGCCTGGTCTTCCCTGCTCTCGGAGCCCCCGACCTGTGCTGTTTCAGCCCTCCCCATCAGGACTTCCACTGCCCCTGGAAATTCCCTTCCTTTCAGGCAGTGGATACCACCACATCCATCCGTGGCTCCCTTCACTCAGCCATCAACTCCCAAAATCAGTGACCTTTTTTGAAATCCTTTAAAAGTCAGCCAGGATCCTTTCAGCTGTGACTCACCCACATGGTTCCCTGCTGTCCTGCTGCTGTGTGTATTACTAATTCCATGTTCTATCTCCTTAACAGGGACAGGAGACAACTGAATTTCCCATGAATTTCTAGATGGCCAGTCCTCAAGTTTTTGCCTAGAAGGACTCAAAAATCGTTTATCAGTATGTCTAAGTTCTCCACAGCCAGGAAAATCAGATGAACAATCTAACTGGCTTTTAGAACCTGTCACTTAGCCCAGAACCTCTCCATCACTGCCACTATCTGTTGCTTAACCAGGCTGCAGTACACTTTGGACAGCAGATTAAAATCATCAGTCTGAAGTTACACTGCCTTCAGCCTTACTCCTTTCCAAGGCAGAGACATCTGGTGCTCTGAGAAATCAGGTCCTAGACTGCCACTGTCAGCCCAATATTCTGAAGGTAAACAAATCCAGCCTGGGTTGGCCTTAATACAGAACCACAGCTGTCCCAGGGCTAATTCACAAACACCTATCCTCGCTTTTCGGGGCAGTGACACCCAGCAAGAGAATGGGAAACGTAACTAAGAGTGGTGACATCTGGAAACATACTGACCTTTGCAAGGTAGTAGTTCTGGGACAGTGTGACACTGCCATAAACTGTTGTTCAGGATGATAGGAAATGAGGACATTGGCCTGGAAAAAATTTCCTACTTCCTTGAAAGTAGTGCCTAGCAGTTGTATGGAAAGAAGACCAGGAACAGGTTTGAAGTATCCTTAAAAGATACAAACATCAGGTTACTCTCATGGTTAAGCAGCATTCTTTCTACTATATATATAGTTTTCAGCTCTCAAATTAAAGGATATAGAGAGGAAGAGATCAACTGCATTAGATTTGCAGGTCTGCAAATGTGTATATGTAAAGTTAGGCATAAGAATATCCACATGGAAAAGCTGTATCTGAGTCCCAGAGTGTCACACATCCTCCTCCAGCTGTAGCTGTGCTGGCAAAGGTAGTAATTGCCTTTCTGAAGTCCTGTCTGGGTAACCAGTACTTTAGTTCATCCTATCTGCTAATGCAGGATTGTTTCCTGCTGTTTTAACCCCCCAAAGCTTCCACCATTTTCCTTGGGAGGTCCATGATTCACTAAGTAGCACTAATAAGACATTTTTCACATAGCCTAACATTTTGAAAAATATTCTCTCACTTATATTTAATCAAGTTCCCAGAACGAATAATGTCTGTTTTGTACCTGTGTAAATCCAAAATATTTCATAGAATAATCCATCTCTGCATTAAGATATGCAAGGGTTTGCCTAGATGTTTTTTTCATTCTCCGGTGTTGGTTAAGCTTTAATGCTGTGAGTTAAATGAGATTCTGTACCACCCTAGCAACAACCCAAACGGTATTCATGCTGAAATATCAGCTGCCTGAAAAAAGAAAGTTACTGGCCTATAATTTTTTATCTTTGAAGAATTTCACTGAAGGTTCTCAGTCCTACATCTTGACTTTTCAGAGTGAGATAAACACAAGCCTTGAAAACCCTCTTTATAACCCTGGGAGGTCTGAGCCCGTACACTGGTGATTGAGTGCTAGTGCCAAGCACAAACTGGTGGGCTCCACAACTGGATCAACTGCTTAGTGGAATTCCCGGTTGGAGCAGGAGTTAATGTTTTACCAGAAAAATAAATCAGCCAAGGAGGGCACAAAAATAAAAGAGGATGGAAATGGGAAAAAAATCTGACAGAACAATAGAGAAGTTGCAAAATCAGTATTTTATCAGAGACTCTCTGACAATAAGGCAGAGATGAACAGGGTCTTCAGGGAAGTCAGTTCTAGTTGAGCAGCTGGCCCTCTCCAGAGGTCTGTCTTGATTCTTAGCCCTGGAGTACCAGCAGGTAACCAAAAAAAAGAATCTAAAACAATGAGAAAAGCCATTTAATGATGTAATTGGTAGGAGAAATGGATGGATACAAGAGCCAAGCCATATTTAAAACAAAAGTAAGGCAACTCAGAGTAACCTCCAGTATAACATCGATTACCCTGAAAGATGGGCACAAGACTACAGCAAAAGACATTCAGAGCTAACAGGTGCAACAGGTGAGGTTTCTTTTGGGCTGAACAGCTTTATTTGAAATAAAATTGGTGATCATGCTCTGGCAGGGGGGACTAGATGATCTTTCAAGGTCCCTTTCAAATCTCTAACATTCTGTGATTTCCACAACACATGATGACTGAAACAGGCTTTCTTGCTGTAGGGCAGATCTAAACCACAGTGGTTTTACAAATGCATGGAGAAAGTCCACATAGCTAGCTTGAAACTGCCTTTGATGGAAACATCCCTGAGACAAACGGTGGAGCCTGCCTCATCCAGATCAAATCCAGTGTATGACAGAATTAAAAAGTTCAGGCCAGATAGGTTATAAAAATGAAAGGTACTGGAGTAGTTCAGTCATTAGACAACAGAGTTGCCAGTTGTGTTGATACCAAGTGAGACAATAGGTTAAATAGGCTTTCCGTGGGAATCAGTTCACTCCAGCAGCACATTACTACTTGTTCCTATCAAAAATTTAGAATGGGGCTTTATTAAAACATGCAGGATGAGAAAGGCAAAGTAGCTGAAGTCTCCTCCTTGCAGCAATTCTCTGATGAGTTCTCTGCAGCACTTTCCCATGTAAAATCTAATAGAAGATAAATGACTGATGCATGAAACTCACTTGATATCACCAATTAAATATTTAAGAAACCAGACAGTGAGTGGTTCCAATAAAGTCAGCAATGGCAGACCCCATAAAGGTCCTAGAACAGAGTTTTATGTAGGATGATTTATAAATACCCATTGTCCTATGAACTCGTAACAAAGTCTTAAGAGTCCACCTTGGAGTAATTCGGTTTAGGTAAAATCTGTTGCATTTTTACATTAAGGAACCTGACGACTTGGATGTTCTGCTTCCCATGTGTATTAGGGAAGGTCAGCGCTTTAACTTTGGCTTCTGACAGACTAAATCACCAAAGAATCATAGAATCGTAGAATGGTAAGGTTGGAAGGGACCTCAAGGATCATCTAGTTCCAACCCCCTGCCATAGGCAGGGACACCTCCCACTAGAACAGGTCACTCAAGGCCTCCTCCAACCCGGCCTTGAACACCTCCAGGGAGGGAGCAGCCACAACCTTCCTGGGCAACCTGTTATTGTGCCTCACCACCCTCAATCAAATCAAATAAATATCATCAAATAAAAGTGTCAGTTTTTCACTTGGAGCTGTAGGTCTTCTTAGATTTGCAACTCCACTCAATATCACTCAAAATCTTCTGCTTGTTCTGATCTGAAGCCAGAGGTGGAAGATTTGCCTTTGTTAGAAAGCTCCTGACAAGATCTTTAAATATTCCAACCTCTTGGGGCTCGGTCTGTGTCAAAATATGGCTTTTATTCCTTCTGCTTCTTTTGGGGAGAGCTTCTGGGGTTGATTTCCTTGCAAGTACTCAGAAGCATGAAATCCTATTAATAAAAAAAGAATCACTCTCCCCTGCTGTGACTGAAACATTCAGATGAGTCCATGAGCTAACCCTCAGCAGAATCCTCTAGTTTGATGGTGGTAGTTTATTTGGCCTGTGGATAGAAATATGAATAAACCATTCCATTAAGCACCAAATGAATGCTTTTGTGGAAGATACTGTGTGTTACACTTTAAAGAAATATTTCTTGAAAGCATCAACACACCTCAAGCACTGAGACAAGAAGTATAATGAGTACCTACAACAGCAAGCTGCCAAAACACAGAAGTAGCCTCCAGAGAAGCCAGGAAAATCAAGTATCAAGGCAGGTTCCTCCATGCTTCATGTCACTGCAGGCAACAGCCTTCAACACTGGCAAAGCACCGATGATTCTGCAAGGAGTTCCTTTGCCAGGTACAGTCAGGAAGAGATGATGTGGGATATTAAATATACATATGCTTGATGGAAAGGGTGAATGATGATCATAGGAGTCCTGTCTTTTGCTCAATGCAAAAGGTGGGGACATCAAAGATGAAACAAAAAATTTATTAAAGTTTATCACATCCTAAGGATCCCAGACCAAGAACTGAATTTTCACCTGAAATTAACTTTAAAAATAATTAGTTCAAGGGTTTTCCCTGCCCAGAAGCTATGGGAAGTAAGCTAATTATTCTCTTTCCTCCTCGTGCCCTACTACTACCACCAGTATCCTTCATCAGAAGTATTTCAAACACACCTAAATATCTTCTTTCCCCCTGAGTTTTCTCAAAAGAATTAAACGGTTTATTCTTGCTAAAAAACAAGCTCAGCCAAAACATACCTCCAGTGAAAAGCGGTTCACATAGGAGAGGTTGCCTAGTGAGCGAGGCATGCTGCAATAATGACAGCCTGCTTTAAGCTGTGATGTTAGCACCAACTGAATGTTTAACATTCGAATAACAAAACAGCTTCTATTAAATATAATTAATATTCATTGCTAAATATTGAGAACAAATAATGGTAGTCAGATCCCATGTTTGGCTTTGACTTCACCACTGTGGAAATGTTAATTCATGCTCTCATCTTGCCTCCCACACTCCATTGTCAGTTCTCCTTCTATGTACTTTCGAAGTCCAGCTTCCTAAACTCCTTTGAATGTAAGGAGGAGCCTTACAAAGGACCACTGATAATAGGAAGAACTGCAATTAGGTGATTCCACCGGCAACCAACTCCGCCAATTTCACTCCCATTTCAGGATCCCAGTTAAATTCATGCTTCCTATTTTCAAGTCCTTAAATGCAATTGCCCCAGGAAGCCTTCCAGATGTTTATCTCAGTGCTCCCAGCCCTGCGCTTTCTATTGCTCTAATTGGTATCTTCCTCTTCTCTGCAATATTCTGCATAATTCTGGTATTGCTGTGTGGAGAAACTCTTCCTCGGACCCTGATACAGGAGCAGTTTTCTAGCAATTAATTCTCAGTCTCTGCTCAAATATCTCTAACAATCACTCCTGTTCATACATGCCTCTGAAAAGAATTTTAGACATGAGGAAAAAAAAACAAAACAAAAAACCCAGACACCCCCCAAAAAAACAAATAACAAACAAAAACACCCCGGCCACACCAAAAAAACACCCACCCAAACAAACAAAAAAACAAAAAGCATCTAATTTTTTCTTATGGCTCTTCTGACAACGGGATGCAGGTAACTTTTTTATTCTGTCCTGGGTTACTGGCTTGCTTTCACTTTGACCTCTCCAGCTTTGCTAGCTGGCAGATAGCACAGGAAAAACAGGAGTATGACAATGACCATAGGGGTTGACATCTGAACAATCAGAGGGCAGAGGTTTCTAGTCAAAGGACTTCTTCCTCCTCCTCAACTCAAATTCCTAGTAATACTTAGGAGACAACTTACTCTGGAAAAAATCAGCAGTCATATCTTTATCAAAAAGACTTTCACTAAAGCAGTTTTTTTCTTCATCATTCTGATGTTTCACACAGGGGAAAAAAAAAAAAAAAAAA